>CAUDMG010002478.1:2240000-2315000 GCA_958450375.1 Homarus gammarus | reverse complement strand
AATCTGACCGACGTATATGTATGTATGTGTGTATATGTGTATGTATGTGTGTATGTGTGCATATGTGTATATCTATGTACATGTATATGTGTATGTATATGTGTATATGTATGTATATGTGTATGTGTGTGTGTACATATATGTATATGTACTGTCAATGAATATGATGCATCTCTTTGTGTACGAACCTCTGTCCTACATGGCAGTGAACAGTGACATTACCCATATGAATCTGACCTTTATACATTTATAGCTGTTAATGAATATGATGTATTTCTTTGTGCATGAACCTCTGTCCTGCGTGGCAGTGAGTAGTGATACCACCCTCAGTGTCAAGACCTGACTGAATTACTCAGAATAGGCAAACTGTACTACAAGCTCTGCCAATAAATTTGTTAAACTAAAAACTCTCTCTCTCTCTCTCTCTCTCTCTCTCTCTCTCTCTCTCTCTCTCTCTCTCTCTCTCTCTCTCTCTCTCTCTCTCTCTCTCTCTCTCTCTCTCTCTCTCCTAGGGTCGTGGCCACTTGGTCGTCACCAGCAGAACACGATAAAAACTGAACAGCGGAGATGGTCAAGAGGGTGAGAGGTGGAAGTGAGGGTGAAGAGTGTGGGGGTGGGATGGTGTGAGGGTGATGTAGGGTAGGAGGGAGAGGGGGAAGGGAGGTAGGAATGGGGTAAGAAGAAGAGGGAGAGGTAGAGTAGGGGGGATAAAGTGTGAGGGAGAGGTGGGGTGAGGGAGAGGTAGGGTAGGAGGGAGAAGGTGTATGGTAGAGGTTGATGGAAGGGCGATGAAGAGAGTTAGAAGAAGAAAGGACGAAGAGTATACGTGTTTGAAAAGGAGGGAGAGAGTGAGGTGTGGGAGGGAGAGAGAGAAGAAAAGGGAGAGGGAGGGTGTTTGAGAGAAAGAGAGAGAAATAATTTATTTGAAAGAGAGAAAAAAATTAAATAATAATAATAATAATAATAATAATAATAATAATAATAAGAAGAAGAAGAAGAAGAAGAAGAAGAAGAAGATCGAAAACAACAGGCAGACAGACAGACAGACTCACAGACACAGACATGCAGACAAACACTCACAGACAGAGGCAAAACATCCCTGCCTGCCACCCACGACATAGCCTTAAGACACGAAAAACCATAACACCTCACCCACCTCCCCCCTCGAGTCTCACAACCTCTGTTAACATGGAAGGTCTGCCACCGAGTCTTTGTTGGCGATGATTCCAGGCCGCTGTGTGCTGGAGGCGAAATATATATATCTCTCTCTCTTGTCGAGTAACTTCTGGGGCAGGGGTGTGTGGGGGGGAGCTAGAGGGTGGGTAGGTTGGTGGGTTGGTGGATGGGTTGGTAGTGGGTGGATGGGTGAGTGGAGGGGTTGGTTGGTAGCGAGTGGATGGGTGAGTGGATGGATGTGGGTGAAGGGGTAGGTTGATGGGTAGGTGGATATTGCCTTCTACGGGAGGAAAATTCACTTCCACTTCCACCGTAACTCTTGGACACAATTAGGTTATAGTGTGAGTCTTAGTTATGGTTCTTTATATTCCTAATTGTAGGTACTTCTTCAGGTGGTGACTCCTTCTTCAGGGGGTGATTCCTTCAGGTGGTGGTTCCTTCTTTAGGTGGTGACTCCTTCAGGGGGTGACTCCTTCTTCGGGTGGTGGCGCATTCTTTAGTGGGTGACTCCTTCAGTTAGTGACTCCTTCAGGTGGTGACTCCTTCTTCAGGGGGTGACTCCTTCAGGTGGTGAGTCCATACTATTCCCAAGTGTCACTTCAAAGGCTCAAGTTTTTCCACATAATTACACTCATCCCTGATGGGCCTTCACGTGTTCTAATAGGTTAAGGTCTTTGATGTTACCTTACTGAAAATATAACTTTTATAATTCCATGCTTCCGGGGCTACGAGTAGTCTGCCTGATGACCTGCACTCTTGACTTAACTGATGGAAAATATTCTTGCATGTGGGATTTTGTTTTTCTTCAAGTGCGATTTATTCCAAACAATGGTTAATTCTTCATCACATTTGTTTATCCATCTCTCCTCCATTCCTTCAGTTCCTACAGCCACTCTGCTATTCTTACCACCGTCCCTTCCTATCCAATATTTCATCCATTCTTAGTCTTCCTATTCCCTTTTTCCTAATATGTTTATCATCCCGTCCTTATCTCTACTTCATTCCCTTTCATTCATCATTCATTTTTCTAATCTTTATTCCATATCGTGTATCTAGTCGGACTCCCTTCCCTCCTCTATCTCCCTCCATTTTATCTCCTATCTTCCTCCCTCTTTCCTCCTTCCTATTTCTTCACGTCTGGCTCCTCCTTCCTCCTTTCCCTCCATCTCTCCACCTCTTCCTTTCCCCCCTTATCCCTCCCTCTCCTCTGTCCCACCCTCTTCCTTTCCCCCCTTATCCCTCCCTCTCCTCTGTCCCACCCTCTTCCTTTCCCCCTTATTCCTCCCTCTTCTCTCCACATCGCGGTCAACCCTCTATTGATAGCGACTTCTCTCCTTATCTTGTTGACAAATTGCTCCTCTATTCACTCGTCTTCCTCTCCTTCGCTCGTAAAATAACGTAAATGGAATAGGAAAATTTAGAAAGAGATCTGCAATTTTAGAGCTGTATTTAGGCCTATATTTACCCTACCAATAGGCCTGTTTACGAGTCGTTCCCTTCCGCCTGCAGCCTTGTATAGGATTCGGGAAAGGTTCGTGCGTTCAGTTTCCACCCCTCTAACTGTGTTCGTTCTTCAATGGTTCTTTTATGTTCGTTTAATATTTTAGCTAGCTGGAGTAATGAGAGTACTACTAAATACTCCCATTGAGCAACGACACAAAGCTCCTGATCCAAATGGCGTCGAGTTTGCTCAAAGACTGTCGCAAATTACATATGGACTTTTAGCTATAGTTAGAAGGAATATTTTTGGCCCGGATGAATCTTTGAGAGCACGACTCCTGATGGATCTCCTTCTCGTACAGTGGTGAAGAGTTAATGGCCCGGGAGAGAGGGAAGATGGAATAGGGAGGGAGAGAAGATGGAATGGAGAGAGGGTCAGAGAACGGAAGGATAAGGGGAGGAAGAGGAGGGTAATGGGAGACAACTTGGAGGGGAGGTAAGGGGAGGGTGAAGGAAGATAACTCACAAGGGAGGTAAAGAGAGGGTAAGGAGGTGAAAGGAAGGAGGAAAGAAGAATAAGCAGGTGGAGGGAAGAAGGAAGGGGGGATAAGGAAATGGAGGGTGGAGGAAGGAAAGACAGATTATCGAGTGAGGGAAGGAGAGAGAGAAGTAAAAAGGAGGTAAGAAATGAAGAGTGGAAGAAGACGTGAAGGGGAAAACTGAAGATAGGAGACGAAATAGTTTAAGAAGAATAAACGAGGATAAATTAAAAAAATAAGAAATGGTAAATGAATGGGTGAGAGAGGGTCTGAGAGAGGAAGGAAAGGAGCAGAGAATGAGAAAAGGAGTCAGTGACGGAGATATTAAATGAGAAAGGAAAATGGAGAGAGTGAAAGAGAAATTAAGAGACGATGAAAGAAAGAGAGATAACGAGGCAACAAGTGAGGGAAGGAGTGAATGAGTTAGGGAGGGCGGGGGGGGGGGGGGAGTAGGGATGGTTTAGTCAGAGAAGGAGGGAGGGAGGGAGTGAAGGAGTGAGGGAGGGAAGGGGTGTGTGAATCAGGGAGATAAGAAGAAAGAGAGGGAAGGGGTGTATGAGTTAGTAAGGGAACTGGTGTAAAAGTTAGGGAGGGAGAAAGGAAGTGAGTTAGGGAAGGATGAGGAAGGGAGTGAATAAATATGCAAGATGAAGGAAGGAAGGGAACTAGGGAGAGAAAAGGGGAGTGAAGGAATTGAGGGAGAGGGGAGGAAGAGAGGGGGAGAGATAATGACATACACTACATCTCATTCCCCTTGGTGTATCATCACCCTCCAACCCACCTGCTCCTCCACCATCACTCTCCACCCACCTGCTCCTCCACCATCACCCTCCACCCACCTGCTCCTCCACCATCACCCTCCACCCACCTGCCCTACACCCTCTTGTCTCCCGCCACTCGTGCTACTGGGAGGGGCCACCTGGTTTATGGTGAAGGGGGCGTGGTGAGGAAGGGGTGATGAGGGGGATGTAATGGGTGTGTGGTGAGGGAGGTGTGTGGTGAGGGAGGTGTGTGGTGAGGGAGGTGTGTGGTGAGGGGAGGTGTGTGGTGAGGGAAGGTGTGTGGTGAGGGAGGTGTGTGGTGAGGGAGGTGTGTGGTGTGGGAAGTGTGTGGTAAGAGGTGTGTGGTGAGGGAAGGTGTGTGGTGAGGGGAGGTGTGTGGTGAGGGAAGGTGTGTGGTGAGGGGAGGTGTGTGGTGAGGGAAGGTGTGTGGTGAGGGGAGGTGTGTGGTGAGGGAAGGTGTGTAGTGAGGAGAGGTGTGTGGTGTGGGAAGTGTATGGTAAGAGGTGTGTGGTGAGGGGAGGTGTGTGGTGAGGGGAGGTGTGTGGTGAGGGGAGGTGTGTGGTGAGGGGATATGTGGTGAGGGAAGGTGTGTGGTGAGGGAAGGTGTGTGGTGAGGGAAGGTGTGTGGTGAGGGGAGGTGTGTGGTGAGGGAAGGTGTGTGGTGAGGGGAGGTGTGTGGTGAGGGGATATGTGGTGCAATTGAGGGGATTTGGCGAGGTGGTTTAGAAGGGGAAGTTGTCTCAAGATGGGGGAAGCTATCACGCAATCACCTCACCCTCTTCATCTTCCTCCTTTTTTCTAACCACTGTCCTCTATCTCCTCCTACGTGCTCTCCACCTTGCTTCTCTTATTCTCCTTTCTCTTTCCCTTCAACCCTCTCTTTCTCCTCTTCATCCTCCTCCTAATCTTTTTAACTCTTGTTCTCCATCTCCTTCTCCTTCTTTTTTTTCTCGTCTCTTCTTCACTTTTTATTCTTCGTATTCTCCTCCTTCTTTTCTTCTCCTTTCCTTCCTGTTCCTTCTCCTCCTCCTCCCTGTCAACACGCTGCGAGGCTCTACTGCCAGCTACATTCATGAAGTCCACCCAACTTGACCACATATTTATAAATAATGACACCACATATAACAGGTAATGTATACACTCTCCCAACACACACATATTTATATAATACCAGCAGCGTCAGTCTTGTGTATATAAGAATTATAATGTAGGGCCTTGTAACATATTAGACTACATTATTTGTGTGTCATATGATAATATTTACAGTAGATATTGTTATGTGGGTGTTTGTGATATATTTGGCTATATTTTCAAACGATAATATTTATTGTAGGTAATTTATTAACCTTCTTAAAGCTTGATAGAAAGTATGTAATATAACAGCAATATATATATTTTTTAATGTGTTCCAGACTTTGTGTTTGCGTTCTTGTTACACGTTCTTGACATACTTGTGTGTGTAATGAGGGCAAACATTATATGCATTGCCACTAACTTACTGTAAGTTCTTGGTACACTAATTTACTGTACTACGTCTCAGTGTGAAGAATTTATTCTCTGTGATTACCTACGTATTTTTGTCCTGGTCGTGCTGGAGGTAAACTGCTGGAGACGTGGAAATGTTATATATTCGTCTGTCCGTCGGGTGTTTGTTTGTGTCCGTCCATTCTTGTTTGTGTCCGTCCGTGTTTTTGTTTGTGTCCGTCCGTGTTTTTGTTTGTGTCCGTCCGTGTTTTTGTTTGTGTCCGTCCGTGTTTTTGTTTGTGTCCGTCCGTGTTTTTGTTTGTGTCCGTCCGTGTTTGTGTGTGTCCGTCCGTGTTTTTGTTTGTGTCCGTCCGTGTTTGTTTGTGTCCGTCCGTGCTTGTTTGTGTCCGTCCGTGAGTGTTTGTGTCTGTTCGTGCATGATTGTGTCTGTCCGTCGAGATATTTGTAAACGCGATAACTTGAACAACTATGAGTAGATTTTGCTGAAACTTGGTATATACAGTAGATATAATATAAGAAAATATATTATAGGATCGATTAGCTCTTATTTTTCCTCCGTGTTTTGGGGAGTTGTGTCTTGTTGTGTCTCCATGGCGACGGGGTATAATTGCAGTCACTTAATTATTTCATGACACGTTAACAAATATTGTAAAATACAGAAGATTTATCACATTTTATTAAATTCTGTAAACTACTCCTAACACCCGTCATTAAACACCACATCACCCATTAGTAATAAGTCCTCCCCCATAAACGCAGCATTACCCATCAGCATTACGTCCGCCCCCATAAACACCACATCACCCATTAGTAATAAGTCCTCCTCCATAACGCAGCATTACCCATCAGCATTACGTCCTCTCTCATAAACGCAGCATTACGTCCGCCCTCATAAACACAGCATTATCCATCAGCATTACGTTCTACGCCCCCCTTCCGTAAAATATAACTAAACATTAACCCAGAAGCTGTTTACATCCTCAAGTACCTTCGGAAATGTATAAGGATTCATTTAGGATATTCCCTCATACGATCCCTATCTCGGGGAGCTAGTTGAGGAATATTTATATGAGTGTTTAATATTCCTCTCGTTGAACCTCTCTGTGTATATCTTCCTTGCTCCTGACATCAACAAAGATGACCTGGTGTATGTATCGCCATTATCTCTCTCTCTCTCTCTCTCTTTTATAACCTCTATGGCCCGACAAATACCACATCATCCTGCTAACCAAACTCAACCACCTCCTCTTTATCCACTGGAGGTATGTCAGGCTCAGGGGTTGAGCTGCCATCGAAGGCCCTCCCCCCTGCTGCCTACCTCCTGCTTCCTGCCTTTTCCCTCCTCCCGCTGTCTACCTCCTGCTGCTACCTTCCGCTGCTTTCTAGTGTCTCGTGCTGCTTTCTCCTACCTCTTGTTGTTTCCCCCTGCCCCTTGTTGCCTCTACCTGTATTTTGCTGCCTCCTAACTCTTGCTGCCTCCCCCTACTTCTGCTGCCTCCTTCTACCTCTTGTTGTCTTCTCCTGTCTCGTCATTCTACTGCCTCTTGTCTCCACCTACTTTCTCCTTGGTTGAGTTAAGGCAAGAAGACCATCCTTGTTGTCGACTATTGAGAGTAAGAGTTAGCTTACAGTCGCCACCTGAGGACTTGCACCTGTATAAGGGTACTGTACACACTAACGCCTGTTGGATATTTTAAGAAATACGGCCTTACAGTACTTCGTTTATTTTCACTTATCTAGTAAAATGCTTCTATTGATGCCTGTTTATGATTACAAAAATAGAATCACCTGAAGATTAAACAATCAAGCTTATTTCACCTTATGATGAAACACTAACCTAACCTAACCTAACCTAACCTAACCTAACCTAACCCTCCCAAAAAAGTATTCCTAAGTTAAATCCTGTGTACTTATATTAATTAAATAAGTGTAAATATGTACTTACTGATACAGCCGGGTATTCAGGTCGATAGAAACAGCCTATTAATTACGGCTTACCCGGATTGTTGAAGATCTAGTTGTTTACAAAAATGTTATTACAGGTCCGCTTTAAAAACAATCCACTGCGTTGTGGGTTATTGTTATTATTGTTGTTATTATTAGGTCTATTATTTTTGTTATTAGTAGTTGTATTATTGTTGTTGTTATTTTTATTATTATTATTATTGTTGTTGTGGTGGTGGTGGTGGTTTGGTGGTTTGGTGGTGGTGGTGGTTTGGTGGTGGTGGTGGTGGTGGTGGTGGTGGTGGTGGTGGTGGTTGTGGTGGTTTGGTGGTTTGGTGGTGGTGGTGGTGGTGGTGGTGATAGTGGTGGTGATAGTAATGGTGGTGAATATGCTTTGGGTGATAGGATGGTGATGATATAGATGTTTACGATGATATTAATGATCTTGATGGTGATGATGATGCTCGTGATGGTGGTGATTATAAGGTGATGACGATAATTTTTGATGGTGATGGTGGTGATGGTGATGATGGTGATAGAGATAGTAATAATGTTGTACTCTCAAAAACTCAGGTGTGTGTGTGTGAGGGAGGTAGACGTCTAACTTCACAATACACCTGAATGTTTATACCTGTTTAATTAAGCTCAGGCTATTTATATTAAGCAGGACATTATTATTTAAGCATTTCGGGACCTTAAGGAGACGCCATGACCAGCACTGTACTCGACTGTACTTTTATTACTCAACTGTAAAATTAGGTATCCACTCTGAAACCAGTTCGAACTAACGAATTTTGCGGTAGAAGGAAATAACCACTCGGCTACCGCATCCACATACATACATACATACATACATACATACATACATACATGTACTCAGGAAAACTCTAAAATGACTCCCTAATTGTTAATGATCTCGTGTTTACAGTTTTATTCCTATGGTCATTAACTTCACTTTCACGTAATTATGCCAATTATCGGTCATCATTACTGTGTTTATTAACGTTTCTCTTCTTCTTCTTCTTCTTCTTCTTCTTATAATTATTATTATTATTATTATTATTATTATTATTATTATTATTATTATTATTTTATTCCTTCTTCTTCTTCTTCTTCTTCTACTTCTTCTTCTTCTATTATTATTATTATTATTAGAATTAGTCTTATTATTATTAGCATTATTATCATTGTTGTTAATATATTAGTATATGTTTTTTTCGTGCTTTCTCATAGTCCATTTATCCGTCTTCATTATTACCGATGTTTCTCTTTAGTGTCGTCATCATTACCCTATTATCTCCCTCAATTCCTCCTTCTCTACCCCCATCTTCTTCCACGCCCCGTTATTATCCATTCAGACCTCTTTACCGTTTACTTTACTGCGTCATCATCATCCTTCTCACCTCTTCCTCTAACGATCTCCTTGTCTCCAAACACCTTTTTTCACCCCTTTATTTTCGCCATCATCATCATCATTGTCACTATCACCATCATCATCATCATCATCATCACCATCACCATCATCACCACCATCATCATCATCACAATTACTACCTCCTTCCTTATCCTCTTTTTAACTCCTTTAGTCTTTTTTTTTATTTCTTCTTGATCTTTTTATTCTATTTCTTCTTCTTGTTTATTTCTTCTTGTCCTTGTTCTTCCTGTTCTTGTTCTTCTATTTCTTCTTTTATTATCATTTTGCTTCATGTTGTTGCTTTTTGTTGTTATTCCTGTGTGTCTTATTCATCCTATTTTGTTTCCTTCAATTATTGTCCTTTGCTGTCTCTCTCTTATTATTATCACTTCCCTCTTATTCCTCTTCACTACATCACTCTTAATCTTCTTCTCTTTCCTCTTCCTTCCTATGACAGTTTTCCTTGTCTTTTATCAGATGTATTGAAATATTTCTCTTTCTCCTCCTCTTCGTCTTCGGCATTATCGTATCAGTTTTATTCCTTCTTTATCAGGTCGTCTATTTCCATCTTCCCTTTCATGTTTATATTCATTTTCATCATCCATCTTAGTTTCCATTCATCTTCTTATCAAATCTTCAGAAATCCTCCTCGTTTTACTCTTCATCGTCTTTCCTATTACACCTTTATCAAGCTCTTTCTATAAATTCCTTCTTTCTCTTTCTCCTATTTCCCTTCATTGCGTATCTCCCCCCCCCCCTATCTCATCGTCTTATCGCCCTCTGTCTCTCATTTACTATCTTCCTCACTCTTTCTCTCTCTCTCTTTCGTATTCACTCACACAATCTCTCTCTCTCTCAACAACCGACAATTTATGGGATGACTTGATGTGTCGTATGTACTAAAATACTGCCTATGGGTAAATAAACTTCCCAATTAGAATAAGAAGACTGTTTAAATGTTTATACGTGTAATAAACTGCCCAATTAAACCTGGAGACTTACTGTATATAATAAACGAGCCACTTAAAGTAGGAGACTGACTGTATGTACTAAACTGCCCACTTAGAGTCTTGAATATGTAGGGATTGACCAAGAGAGTGGGTTGATTTAGGTTAGCTTAGGGTTAGGTTGGCTTTAGGTTTGGGTTAGTTAGCGTTAAGTTACGTTTGGTTAGGTTAGGTTAGTTTGGGTTAGGTTAGGTTAGGTCTATAAATTAAATAAACTTGGGTGGGATAATCTTCAAGTATACCAATTCATAATATACACACAACAGCATAAGTTCTTCCCCTTGTGTGGAGTTGAGTATAAAATGACTCTTGAACTCTCAGGTGTGTTAGGTTTTTGTTGACGCTGGCTTAGAGCTGTTGTGAGTCATGACTGGGAGAGAAAATGATCCCAGGATGCGAAAATAATTTATGAACTGTTTATTGGAAGTTAAAATGGAGCTTGAGGTGACTTGTGTATTCATCCTCTGCAGGACTCATAGAATATATTTTTTTTTTTTACCTGGAGAAGTGTGTTGAGTGTCTTACCTCCTTCACCATCTTTACCACTACCTTCACCATTACCTCCGTTACTACCTCCCCCTCTACCTCCACTACCACCATCTTCACTTCTGCTTCCATCACTATCTCCGTCACTACCTCCTCCACCATCACCTTTTTCACCACTACCTCTATCCCCTCCACCCTTACTCCCTCCACCATCACCAACAACTTCCTCCCTTCACCACAACTACCTTCACCATCACCAACACCACCATCAACTCCACCACCATTACCTCCACCATCAACTCCACCACCACTACTTCCACCAACACCCCACAACTTACTATGCATTCCGGGTCCTGCTGCTCCCCCCTCTGATGCCTCCACTTATCTCTGATGGCGGTGAGGGGCGGGGTGCACCTCCTCCTGCGGCGTTATGGCCTATGAAACATTAAGTCTTCGGCTCCTCTCTCCACCACCCAAAAATATGCTGTGGTTTTTTTTTTCTGGCTCTTTGCTGTGGTGAACTGTTTTGGTGATGGGTTGCTGGGGTAGGCTGCTGTGGTTGGATGGTGTGGTAGGGATGCTGTGGTGGGATAGTGTGGTAGGCTGTTGTGGTGGGATGCTGTGATGGGATAGTGTGGTAGGGATGCTGTGGTGGGATTGTGTGGTGGGGATGCTGTGGTAAGGATGCTGTTGTCGGAGAGTGTGGTGGGATCGTGTGGTAAGCTGTTGTGGTGGGCTGCTGTGGTGGCGGGTTGCTGTGGTGGGATGCTGTGGTAGGCTACTGTGGTGGGATGGTGTGGGGGGCTGCTGTGGCGGACTGCTGTAGGGAGCTTTGTGTATGATTATGAGTTGAGGGGAACGTGAAGTAACTTACCACGTTATAGAGGTGATGACTAGTGATGGTTACTTAGCTTATGTGAACGTAAAACTTCATGTGTGTTCACGAGCTAATGGGACCATCAGCTAATTTCTCACGATATTGACACGATGGACAATGATGGCCACTTTGCTGATGGGAACTTGCAACCCCATGTGTAGTGACGAGCTGATGGGAGTTTTAAATCACTCAACACGCTCTTAACCTGATTGAAACGAAGACCTCTTAACTGATGGGAACTTTAACTTTATAATAGATGATGTGCTAATGGGGACGTGAAGTAACTTACACTATAGCTCACGGACACTAGAAAAGATACTTAGCTTTTATATGTGTTATTGATCCGTTGAACATGTGAAGGATATTGATGGGAATTATTCTTGTGTTTGTATTAATGATGTGATGAGGACCTGCAATCATGATATCTATGTATGTTTTCGAGTCTATGCAAAATTGATATACGGTAAATGACTAAGTGTACATACGTTGCTGTGTACGTCTTTTAAGTAACAAGTCTGAACTGAAATCATGTATGTTTATGTACGTTGCTGTAATGATACGTCTTGGAGCTGCTTGGAATATAATGTATAATACTGAGAAGATGCAGACTTGAAAATTACAAAACTGTCTTTACATAAGTGGTGTGTTGACATTTTACATTATACATTGTTAATTGTGAAGATATCCAGTTAAGATTGAAAATATAGTCTCTCTCTCTCTCTCTCTCTCTCTCTCTCTCTTTTCATATTTCCTTCTTCTTTATACCAATCGTGGCTCTCTCTCCTCCTTGTACCACCTCTCACCCTTCTCGCCTTCTTTTCCTCCCTTCCCCCTTCTCTTTCCCTGCTTCACCATCCCCCCCACGCTGCAGCTCTTCCATCCCTCCCTCCCTCCTCTTCCTCCCTTCTCTCTTTTTCTTCCCCCGCTGTCCCACTTCCCCCCTTCTCCACCTCCTCCACTCTGCTTCACCTCCTTCCTTCCTTCTTTCCTTCCTTCTTTCCCCCACTCTGCCTCACCCCTTCCTTCCCTTCCTCTTACCCTCCTTCTCCTTCCCCCGCTGCCAGCCTTCCCTTCTCCATCTCTTCCACTTTGCCTCATCTCCTCCCTCCCTTCCTCCTTCTCTGCCTACCCTACACTGCATCACATCCTCTCTCCCTCCCTTCCTTTATCTCCTTCTTCACATCCCCCACACTGCCTCACCTCCTCTCTCTCTCTCTCTCTCTCCCCTCCCTCTTACCTTCTCTCTCCTCTCCTTCTCCATCTTCCACCTGCCTTCTTCCTTCCTTACTTCACCTCCTCACCTCCACTAACACAATTTACAATCACAAAGTTTCTGAGGACCCCCCCCCCCCCCCCTCCTTGCCACTATTGTCCTTCATTACAGGATCATGTTGGCGTCTCCTGCGGTATGAACCCTAAACGTTGGGGGTCATAACTTGGTTTACATTCAGGCTCTGACGGTCATTATTCCGGCTGCCTGACTGTCCTAATGACCCCACCACCAACCCGTTCTAGTTGCCGCTACTGGAACGTGACCCAACCGAGTACTGTTTGCTTTGGGGGGACGTACGTAGGACCTATCATGCTTGGTTTGCTTTGCTTGGAGAGAGAGAGAGAGAGAAAGGGACAGACAGACAGACAGATAGACAGACAGACAGACAGAACACACCTTGACACTATCACCCTTAAAAGGAAATTTAGTGGATGGGCCAAACCAGAAGACCTCTTTGGGGACAGCGACTCGGGAAAGAATCTTAATCCCAACATCCATTCAGTGTCCGTAAATGGCAGGCTGGAGGATGAGGGGGAGGGAAGAGTGGGAGGAGAGGATGAGGGAAAAGGGAAGGAGGGAGGGAGGGAGGGAGGGAGGGGGAGATTCTTGCGGGTCAGGCCTTCTACCTTCGGCTGTGTCAACGCCTCCCTCAGGAGACCAGCTGGGCACTAGAGATGGGGGGGAGAGGATGGTACACTCAATCTTAAGGCAGTTGGGAGCTAGAGGGTGCACAGTGATTCCCCTGGTATGCACACACACACACACACACACACACACACACACACACACACACACGATCGACTGAGGGGCGCCGGGAAACTTCTGAGTTTTGGGTCCCGATGTCAGTTTCTCAACCACCCAGACAACTAACCAATCCACCAGGTAACCAACCAATCCACCAGTTAACCAATCAATCCACCAATTAACCAGTTAACCCACTAGTAAACTTATCAATCAACTCGCCAAAATCAATCACTTTAAACCAATCACATTACCCAATCAATAGACAACCTCTATTTAAACCAACCAAACCATCCATCCATCCATCCATTGTTCATCCACTATCCACCCATCCAACCACCAATCCATCGTTCATCCACCCTTCCATCCATCCATCGTTCATCCATCTATCCAGCCATTCATCCATCCATCCATCCATCCATCCATCGTCCATCCATCCATCCATCCATCCATCCATCGTCCATCCATCCATCCATCCATCCATCCATCCATCCACTGTCCATCCATCCATCCAACCATCGTTCATCCATCCACCCTTTCATCCATCCATCCATCATCTTGAGAGAGTGTGACCAGCGACATGTTATTATGGTCTTGGTAAAGGTAAGACTCAGTTGGTGTCCTTCAGACTTATTTAATCATTTCCTCCCGTCACCTTGGCGCCTTAGATCCCCCCCCCCCCCTCTCTCTCTCTCTCTCTCTCTCTCTCTCTCTCTCTCTCTCTCTCTCTCTCTCTCTCATCCATCACAGGGGACACGTTCATCCGTCACCAGGCCTATCTTATGCGTCTGTGTGTCTGGTTGTCCGTGTCGTCTGTTCTGTCTCCAGTATTCAACAGAGGCTTTTCGTATACAGGAGGGAGGGAAATTGTGTGTGTGTGTGTGTGTGTGTGTGTGTGTGTTTAACTTTTTGTTGTATTTAATGAGTGTGTTTTATTGTGTTTGTTTTGTATGTGTTTTTATGTGTTTTGTGTATTTGTTCCTGTGTGTATGTATGGGTTTCTTTGCGTTTATTTACATATCTTTGTGTCTGTTTGTGTTCTTGTTTCTCTGAAAATGTTTCAATGTTTTGGTATGTGTTTCTCTGTTCTTAAGCATTGCTGTGTGTTTGTATGTGTGTGTGTACGTGTCAATGTTTAAGAACGACACACACACACACTACTGCACCACCCTCGTCATCGCCACCTTCTGCCACCGGCAGTCCCCCGCCCACCTCGCCGCAGTCCGCCACTACAACAAAATTCAGCCCCTAAGAGCCCGCACTGATAGATATAAGAATAGCTCATCCCATCTATTGTTAAGATAATAAACAACTCCTGTTTTATGTACTGTACAGCCCTGTAAATGTATTGAACGTATATTATTATGTCTAAATCACATGTAAGTTTGTATATTTTCAGCCACCGGCTGCAACTCTACTAATAAACCGTTTATTATTATTATTATTATTATTACACACACACACACACACACACACACACACACACACACACCTCCCCTTCCAAGTCATCAGTCATCAGGCCTCTATTATTATTTTTCACCGGTGACTTACGTAAACGGCCTTGTGGTAAACCTAATTTACTGTCTCTAAGAAAGAAAAAGAACGTTTCTCATTTCCTCGACAAAATGACTCACAATATTTTGTTGTACTAAAGAGAGATAATAATAACTGAGCTTCTAAGGGAAAAAAAATATTAATGGATATAATTTAAGACTGTCTTCCATCAACGTCAACACAAATGATTTTTCCCCTCCTGTACAGTATGTGATAACTGTTAACGATAAACTGAAAAAGAAATAATTTTATTTATATAATCTTTATAACAATACGGTTTTATTTTATATGTAATGAATATGTGGGATAATAATAATAATAATAGTAAATGTATTATTATTATTATTATTATTATTATTATTATTATTATTATTATTATAATTATTATCATTATTATTATTATTATCATTATTATTATTATTATTACTATTATTATTATTATTATTTTCATTATTATTATTATTATTATTATTATTATTATTATTATTATTATTATTATTATCATTATTATTATTATTATCATTATAACTACATTTACTTTAGAAGACAAGTTAATTGGGATGTTCACAAATGAGGAACTACTTGAAAGAGCAAATTTTAAAGCTCTAAATGTCGAACTTTACAACAGAGCAAAACATTTATGGAACAAATTAGAAAATTTAAACTTGGAAATCTCCCAGAACTGGACACTAATATATGATAACAACGAAAGGAGAACAGAATACAGTTGGTTTCAATCAAGTCGAAAAATAACAGGTAGACACCCTTACCTGGCAGGTTTCTCCACTCTTTTTCCTAAATAAAGTTCCTTTTTCATAAAAAAATGAGATCCTTCTATCGGCTCCAGAAGAGAACCAGGTAGGACTCTTCATCTCAGGTGTTTATATGGCTCTTCATTCTCTAAGCATTCCTAGTTGGACGAATTATTTTTTTTTGCACCGATATGTAGTTTTACACAGCCATAAAACACAGCCAATGTAAGGCAAAATAACCGATAAAAAAGCCATTACAATTAAGGGCTGACGAACAGAAGTGGAAAACAAAGAGAAAATTAACAAAGTTCTGACGACTCTTTTAGTAAACAATAAATGTCTATGGCAGAAGAAAACATCACCCAACCATCTGGGTGAGCTCAGATTCTTTAAAACCCGTCCACTGTATTTCTATTCTCATCTCTAAATCTTCAACACTATATTTTTTTTCCTATCTTAACTAAAGGCATAAATTCAACTCAACGCCGGTACACATGCAGGTGAACTCGACGAGATCCCAGAGATAGGAACATACCAAGGTGTAATACTCTTGGAGTCTAGGACTTGGACTCACTTTATCCAGCAACTGCACAAAAATTTTCTACAGGAAAAAACTTGTTCCTTACCTCAACAATAGCCAAGGCTAGTTAGAGAAATGGCATCTTTCGCAAGTTTGTTTTTCCTCGTTATTTAAAATTAAGTTCTGCTACCAACTATTGCTACATTATATGATTTAACGGAGACAAAATGAAACCCAAATATAACCTACCCTAACGTAACCTAACGTAACCTAACCTAATCTAACTTACTTAACCTCCCTATTTAATCTAATCAACTGAACTTACCGAGACAAGATGAAACCCAAACATAACCTAACATAACCTAACCTACCCTCCCTATTTTAACGTAATCAACTTAATCGAACTTACCTAGTTCAACATAACCTACCTAACCTAACCTAGGGTAAATAGGAAAGGTAGGAACAATAAATTCTACCTTTATAGTCGTAGCTCGAGTGGTGTGAGCGGGGTGAGGTACTGGCAGCCCATCCACCACTATAGCTCGAACAAGTGAAACGATACACCAAACGGATTATATGCAGTTCATAACCGGGAGTGTTCAGTGAGCGATGAAATTAATTTACTTTGCCTTTCGCAATTTTCGATGTTGTTATAGAAGGTAAAACTTTTCGTGCGCTTTGTGTTTATGAACCATAGTTGTTAAAGCACGTTAATATCTGCAATAATGTAGTGAAATGCTTCGATACTTTATGTTCCGAGTCAATGAGGGAAAATAAATTTAATGAAATACACTTATCTCGCAATAATGAGTCTTCAGGGTCGTAATTTTCTGTGATTTGATGCTATTAAAACCTTAACAATTAAGCCAAAATATATTATTATAAATATTTTTTTAAGAAATTAAAAAAATTACTCGGTAAAGTATTCTTTATGAAACTTATATACGTGTTATGGTTTGGCGAAGACGTAGCTAAGTTTGACTCATCGTGTCTGTCATCATGTTTTAGACACATCTGGTCCCAGGAACTATGCAATCATGTCTTTAGTTTTCTCATCAGTAAGGATGAAAACTTGAACACATATTTCACGTGCAAGTAATAATCACTCTTTCTCGATGTTGTTTTCTGTGTGTCATTCTCTGCTACCACGTAGATTAAGTTCATACAATAAACTGAAATAAATCACAGACAAAACAAAACAAAAATGCTTCAAATATCCTAATAAAACTTTGCTTGTAAATTCACTACGTGACATGGAGGTGTTTAATGTTAAAGTATCGCTCAAAAACCCAAGTGTGAAATGGTAAAACTTTAAACCCTTAGTCTAGTCAACAGCAAATATTATGTATAGATACTCACTGAAATATCTTAATATCATAACCTGCTGTAGCCCTGTAATGCATTATAACATCAACAACACATTACATCCATTAACTATTAATTGTTGTAGTCTAATGTATGAACTAGCTTGGTGTATGCACTCCAAAAATTATCTTTATGATTAGGTGTGAGACAATATAACACAGTGGACGAAGGATTTTGACAGGAGTCGCAGTGTTCATTTTGAGATTCATCGGACCCCCCCGTAAAGAAACAGTACTTTTTGAAGTGTGTGTAATACGTGCAATATAAATCATACATTATCATTTACATTAGAATTTATAATACAATGTACAATATAGCATAAGTAATACAGTATAAAGTGAACGTGGGTCTCATAGGCATGACTGCCCGTTAGGGACAGTGTGGATACAGAGTGAACTGGGAGCATCAGGGATCCAGAAGGAGCTGTATCCGCTCAAATAATACGATATATATATATATATATATATATATATATATATATATATATATATATATATATATATATATATATATATATATATACAGTATATTCAAGTTGTTATAACAAATAAAATATTAAACAAATATAACATAATATTATTGTTCAAGCTAAGGTATATATAACAGAAAATAATATAAATGTTACACATTGAAATAAAACTATAGCTCACAGAATGTTTACAAAAATAGCCTGTAGAGTAATTCACTTTTCCTGCCGTTCTCTGCACTGACGGTCCAATTTCATAACAAGTTACACGCTTCACTATTTTTAGCTTATCTAAGTACAAAATACATGGATAGTAATTTTAGCTGTAAAAACGTTTTTTTTTTCTTTTATATCTCCCTCTGTCTCTGTGTGTGAGTGTGGTTGTCTCTCTTCATTTCTGTTCGTCTCTTGATATCTTGCTGTTTCTCTTTGCACTTTATTCTTCTCTCTGTCTATTCACTGTTTCCCGTTGGTGAGTGTGATCATCTCTCTCTCCAATTCTGTTTGTTTCTATGCTTTGCTGTCTCACTTCGCATTTTATTTCTCTCTTTATCTCCTAGCCCTACCTCTCCCTCTCTTTCTCTTCTACTACCTCCCCTCCCCCTCCCCACCATCACCACAGTTCGGCCCACAGACAAAAGCCAAATCTAATAAGGCGAGATATTGATCCCTCAGTCCATGTTGTTAGAGATAATTACTGTCTCGTCTTGTCTCGCCTCCCATCTCTTGTTATTTTCTCCATTGTCTCACACACGTTCGTTCCCTGGCCTGTCTTTATCGAGGATGACGCGCGAGCTTGGAATCTATACGCAAATTTTGGGGTTCTATCTATGCGCGGATTTGTAATTGTGTGTAACCGAACCTAACCTAATCTAACCTAATCAGAACTAAAGAATGAAGAAAAAGCTGTTAAATTTTTATTGCAAACAGTTGTGAAAAATGACTGCTTTGTGTGTGTGTGTGTGTGTGTGTGTGTGTGTGTGTGTGTGTGTGTGTGTGTGTGCGTGCGTGCGTGCGTGCGTGCAGGTTAATTTTTTCCTCTTAACTGGATTCAATTCTAACTCTTAGCTCTAACCTCTTCATCTATAAACCTTAAATAAGTTATAGGGGAGGTATTTAACGTGTGACTCGAATGTATTTTTCTTGGTGTTGTAGTTTAAGTGAAATATGATAGATCATTTTCATAACACAAGATAGAAGGAAAATTAACTTATGAATGCTAAGGAAACCCATCGTTATGCTGTAGATTAAGGGAACCAGTTAAATGTGATCGCTTAAATGGTTCAACTTGAAACGTTTGATTGATAATGAACGTATGAACCTTTGAGAATCGTGCTTAGAGGCGGCAGTGAAAAAACTTACAATGCCTTTGAGAATCGTGCTTAGAAGTGGCAGTGAAAAAAACAAAAACAAATTACGATACCTTTGAGAATCGTGGCCTAGGGGTGGCTGACATAGCGCCCCTCCTCAGCGTTGACGGTCACATACCACAGCAACCTTCCACACGCATGCTTGTGTTGGCTGACTGTCCCCTAGAGGAGGAACTTTAAGTCGATAGACACCAAGCCTTATCACCCCTCTGTTCCTCCTTGCATGTCACACCTACTTTATCAAGGTTGGAGGCTATTTATCCCTTAAGAGCAGAGAATGACATTGGGGTTAGGTATTTTTTTCTTGATTATTGGAGGGTGTGAGTGAGTGAGGCTTCATTATACAGTATTCCGACATGAGTTCACGGGAAGATATGCAACAGCGCTCGTCGTCCTGCCCGTGTTATGTCCTTTGTGTTGTATGCTATAACTCTGGAACTAATGGGACAGATATTCTTGAAACTTGACAGGGATATTAACCCTTCCAAGAGCTCGGACTTTTTTTATATAATAGCTGTAGATACTTTATAAAACCAAGTATTTGTGGAGGGGGAAGGGGGGGGGGGTGTTCGGGGTTATATCGCGTGTTCAATTTAATCAATTTTTGGGAGCACCTGAAAATTAATCCCCCAGTTTATTTCGCATTAAGATTGACCACTCAATCGCTAACCTAACCTAACCTAACCTAACCTAACCTAACCTAGCCTAACACCACACCCCCCCCCCCCTTGCAGGTAGCATTAAAGTGTTTAGTCATCAGGTAAAAATTAACTGGGGGTATTGATCTTCAGGTGATCCGGGTCCTGTTGTTATGTACTGTCATGTCGTGTATTAACGAAGCACTTGTTTGATTGATTAATGTATACGATATTCACCTACGTTCCGTTATTTGTTCAATGTTATTCATATTGATCGTTACTCGTATGACTCATTTTGTTTATTATCTTTATGGCTGCTGTTATTGTCTGGTGTGTGCTGTTATGTGTTAATCATCGTCTCTCTCGTTATCTTGTTTATTACTTCGTTATTGGTTCTTGAAGTTTTCGTTATTATTATTATTATTATTATTATTATTATTATTATTATTATTATTATTATTACACATGTCACAGTTCTTGGTCAAAATAATTATATCGTATCATTTACAATTTTAATGATCTGTATCGACGGAATAATGTTTTACGTGATGATAATTGTCTGACACGCCAGGTAAATTAATTCCACCCATTACCACAAAGTCACGAATACAAGTAACTGTCAGTGATGTTGGTGTCGAGACCAGTTTTTAAGGTCTCGGTCTCTGTCGTCGGTGGTCTCGGATTTTTGCTAGATAATTTTCGAGTCCACATATTTATTTACTAATTTTCAGGTGTGTTGGGAGGGAGTTGTTTTAAGTTTGGGCTCAGGTAGTGGAGACAACTCACCCCAGGTCACTAATCCACCATAAGTATGGATTTCCGGAGTTACCATCAATTTTCTTAAGCGAAGTGACAAACGTAACAGATATGACTCTGTATCAGTTCAGATAATAGAACAAGGCCAAGTTTCCATCACTGATCAATCTGACAGTGACCATTTTAACTGTGCAAGTCTCTAGGCCCTAGAGACATCTATGGGGCCTCATTTCTATCTCCTAGAGTCTCGGGGATAGAAATGAGGCCCCATAGATGTCCAAAATCAGCAAATGTACTAAACATGTTGAAGTTTCTGATGGATACTCTTAGCACTAATTAGTAGTGTTACACCTGGTGGCAGTGTGGTTATCGCGTCGTTGTATCAGGCAGGAAACACTTTTGTCTTTCACAACTGCTGTGTTGAAACTAATATTGTTTTATTGTGTTGACTGAGGGTGTGACTGTCTCTCTAACTCTTTCCTTTCATAAACAATAGACTCATTATTGATAGTTTCCTCCCGGATATTATCACTCATCTCCCGCGATATACTGTATGGTTTACATTATATTAATGCGTGAGGGATCCCATGAAATAGGAAAAGACTCGGTGAATAGATCAGGTGTGTTCAGGTGTGCTACTCCGAATACTACTACTATACTACTTCTACTAATACTTTTTTTTTAATCGTTGCCTCCAGCTGTTGTCGGCTTTGGGGCAGAAGCTCTCGTTCCCCTGAGGTAGAGCAAAGCCGACCGAAGGAGAGAGAAAGACAGTCGACATCTCATCCAGGCTGTAACATAACTTCTGGGCTGCTGCTTCTGTTCGGAGATCAACTCCGCGAGTCTGGCGTAGAAACATCTTGCACTTGGTCCCATCCCCCCAGAGGTTGTGAACACATTTTGAATTCTCTCCCCATATGCCCTGATCTTGGCATTCTCGTTCCTCCTGTGTGCAGCGTCGAGAGACAGGTTACCGTGACATGCGGCTATGGGGTCGAAAATCCTGATGTCAAAGGAGGCTTGCTGTCCCCGCGTCCAGTATCCTCGAGCACTGACGTCCACACCGCTTCGTTGGATGTGTTTGAAGTCCTGTGATGGAGATTCTCGCCATCCAATGGCAGGAGGGTCGGTTCCACTGTGACGTCATGGCAGATTATTTGCTGTGAGATCCTTTACTTCGTCATGCCTCATGCATACGAAGCCCCCTTTCTTACACACCATGGCGTGATTGATGTCGTAGGATGAGCCACATACGCATTGGGAGGGCAAACCTTCTACTGGCCAACCATACCTTAGAGTTAGATTCTCAGAGCAATGGCTATTACTACTACTACTACAACTACATTTTTTTTGTTATGGCCTCCAGCCATAAAATGGCCTCCAGCCTCCCCCAATAGGCATACCTTCACCACTATTTTATTACCTTAATATTAAATATCCTAATACATAAGTAGCTATCCTAACTGTGTTGAGTTAGTTGAGCCGCAGATCTATGCGGCATTCAGTGACTGTTGCCTTATAGTCAATATCTGCAACTGATGTCGGCTTTGGGGCCGATGCTCTCGTTCCCCTGAGGCAGAGCAAAGCCGACCTAAGGAGAGGGAAGGACAGTCGACATCTCATCCAGGCTGCAACATAACTTCTGGGCTGCTGCTTCTGTTCGGATAACACCTCCGCGAGTCTGGCGTTGAAGCATCTTGCACTTGGTCCCATCCCACCAGAGGTTGTGAACACTAGAGGAGTGAAGCTGCCTTGCTCAACGTTCTGAATTCTCTCCCCGTATGCCCTTATCTTGTCGTTCTCGTTCCTCCTGTGTGCAGCATCGAGAGCTAAGTTACGGTGACATGCGGCCATGGGATAAAAAATCCTGATGTCGAAGAAGGCTCACTGTCCCTGCGTCCAGAATCCTCGAGCACTAACGTCAACACGGGCTTCGTTGGATGTGTTTGAAGTCCTATGTTGGAAAATCTCACCGTCCAATGGAAGGAGGGTCGGTTCTACTCTGACATCACAGCAGATTTCCTTCAACATACTGGCTGTGAGAGCCCTTACTTCGTCATGTCTGATGCATATGAAGCCCCCTATCTTGCACACCATGGCGTGATCGACGTCATAGGAAGAGCCACACACGCATTGGGAGGGCAAACCTTCTACTGGCCTACCGTACCTTAGAGCATTGGCATCTGTAAATTCTTGTTTATTGAGACTACTACTACTACTACTACTACTACTACTACTACTACTAATAATAATAATAATAATAATAATAATAATAATAATAATAATAATAATAATAACAATAATACTAATAATATTAATAATAATAATAATAATACGATAAGAGGCACACAGGAAGAGACGGTGTTGTCATTCAGGTCATGAACCATATAATGACCAAATATTAGGTTCCTGTCGTATAGGTCCCTGCAGGGGGCGGCCGGAAGTGTCTTATTCATTACTGATATGTCAAGTATCCGGTCTTTATCAGCAGCTGACGAGAGTGATGTAATGACTTTAATTATATATGTGTTGGCATAAGTGTTCTAGAATGCTTTTACATATTTATATAGCTATATACAGTATGTATTTTATTATGTATTATATGAATATATATGCTTCTCTATTTATATACTTTCAATTTATATATGTGTCTATCTATCTATCTATCTATCTATCTATCTGTCTGTCTGTCTGTCTGTCTGTCTGTCTGTCTGTCTATCTATCTATCTATCTATCAATCTATCTACCTATCTGCCTATTTATCTATTTATCTATCTATCTATCAGTCAGAATGTTCTTTAATATATATTTGTGTCTATATTCATCTATCAGTCTTAGAGTCTATTTCTCTGTATGTTAAGTGAAGTTTGGTTAGGTAAGGTTAGCTTTGATTAGGCTAGGTTTGGTTAGGTTAGGTTTGGTTAGGTTAGGTTTGGTTAGGTTAGGTTAGGATGGGTTAGGTTAAGTTAGATTTGGTCAGATTAGGTTTCGTTAGGTTCGGTTATGTTTGGTTAGGTTAGGTTATTTTTTGGCTAGGTTATATTTGGTCAGGTTAGGTTAGTTTAGTAAATTATGGTTAGGATGTTTATGTTTGGTTAGGTTAGGTTTGGTTTTGTTAAGTAAAGTTAGATTTGGTTAGGTTAGGTTATATTTAGTTCGGTTACGTTTGGTTTGGTTTGGTTAGATTAGGTTCGGTTTGGTTAGGTTTCGTTTCGCTAGTTTAGGTTTGATAAGGTGAGGCTAGTTTGGTTAGGTTAGGTTAGGTTTGCTGTCAAATCTTCAGGTGATCCCATTTGTATTTACTGGAGAAAAAATCTATTGCTCCATTTAGTTCACACTGACGCGACAGCTAATGAATGGTTGGTTTCTGCGATTGGTTCCGATACCCCACGAAGCGGGTTCGAATCCTAATTGGGAGGTGTTTGTTTCCTACAAATACTGGGTTCGCTTTGTCTCGCTTTCTCTCTCTTCACTTCGTTATGTGTTTATTTCTCTTTATATGGCAGTTATCTATCAATTTATCATTGTATAAATTCTTGTCGTTATTTCTATCTATTTATTTGTCTCTTTCTCTCTGCTTCTGTCTCTCTCTATCTCTTTCTGTTTGTCTGTCTCTCAGTGTCTGTCTCTCTACCTGTCTGTCTCTCTAAGTCTCCTCCATAATCCTCGTTCATTCCCTGGCTACAAAGACTTACATATAACGTTGCTGAAACAGGACTATTTTACCTGGCAGTACAGGTGTGTTCGGGAGATCATCCAGTGTTTACCTGTCGTGTCCATTAGCCCTGTCCCAGGCTCTCAAATATTCATACATTATTTTTATTAACTGAAGATTTGATAACGTATTTAAATGGCTAACTTAAGCTACGACATAAAGGTGGATTCCTAATAGTTCGTAAGTTAAAATTCTAACTGTTTACTCATGATGTAGAAGCCTTTAACTGACTCATTCTAGTTATGACATTCTAAAAAGTTCGTAAGTTAAGATTGTTTCTTAACTTTGAGACTTCATATAATTGGGGTCACTTAATTTACGACACAAAAATTGATTCTCATTAATTCGTTGTCTTGTTTTTCCCTCTTAACTAATGTAGAAATGTCGTAGGAATTGTACTGAGATCTGTTGTAGTCTAAGTTAAGAGGTAAATAATGAGAGGGGAGCAGTCAGTGTCTTTACTGCACTAGGTGGTGATGCACATTCTCTGGGTGGCCTCAGTGTACTCCTGTATGTAGTTTGATGACCTTAATCCACACACACACACACACACACACACACACACACACACACATACGTGCACGAACTGATCGCTATAAGAACAGCCCAGTCCCAACCATTGTAAAAATTATCAACAACTTGTAATACTGTAACACTGTCACTATGTTGAAATGAACTGTAGTTTGAGCTTTTCCCCATCTAAGTTATTATATGTCTTATTTGTGTCACTTATGTTACTTGTATATTATTTGTAATTCGTAACCCATTCCCCAAATATGTAACTGTATATTTTCAGCCTTCTGGCTGCCAAGCTCTTTCAATAAACCGTTAATTATTATTATTATTATTATTATTACACACACACACACACACACACACACACACACACACACACACACACACACACACACATATATATATATATAACGTACCCGTGGTGTTGATATGATCTCTGAAGTACAAATTTATGACTTCAACACATACCACGTTCCTTACTAGTCTGTTAGCCTTCGTAGATACGTTCCTAGAGTGTAATAATAATGGGCGTTCTTAGGGTAATTCAACATACGTTCTTAACGAGTCATGTCCCAACACACATTCTCAGAACTGATCACTACACGTTCAGCTCATGTTCCACAAGCGTCTCCAGCTCGTACCCAGAATGACCTAGAGAGAGAGAGAGAGAGAGAGAGAGAGAGAGAGAGAGAGAGAGAGAGAATTTGGTGTCTCCATCTCTCCTACGTGTACAATGGCACAAAAACATAATGGAAGAAAGAGATTGAGAAGATAGAAATAACTCTCCTTGACACGCTCTTATTGACATCAGGTCCAACTGTTGTCACGCGTATCTATCTATCAATCTATCTATCTATCTGTCTATCTACCTATTTATCTATCTATCTATCTATCTATCTATCTATCTATCTAACTGTCTATCTATACACTGTTGAATTATCATAAGATTTTATAGTTGACATATTTATCCTTCTGTCTACCTGTCTACCTGTCTGTCTGTCTGTCTATCTGTATATCTCTTGTATCTTTATGTATGCTTCTACTGTATACAGTATATAGTTTCCACCAACCTGAATGAGAGAGAGAGAGAGAGAGAGAGAGAGAGAGAGGCCAGAACCCGGACACACAAGGCGGCACACTTCACTATCTTATCGCCTTATCTTGACCCCTGGTATGTGACAACCAGTACTACCACCACTACTACACGTACCACGATCTACCTACTACCAACAACTACCACAACCACTACAACTAACATTTTCTACCACAACTACCATCAGCCTAACATATATTATCACAACTATCACCATCATCATCATCATCATCATCATCATCATCATCATCATCATCACGATCATCATCATCATCATCATCATCATCATCATCATCACCATCATCATTATTATCATCATCATCATCACGATCATCATCATCATCATCATCATCATCATCACCATCATCATTATTATCATCATCATCATCACGATCATCATCATCATCATCACAGGTGGCTAAGGATGGTGTGATTGGTCTGACTGATAATGGTAACTGATAATGAGACATTGTCAACCGTTATCTAGATCCTGTTACTTGACCTTATCTCTCTCTCTCTCTCTCTCTCTCTCTCTCTCTCTCTCTCTCTCTCTCTCTCTCTCTCTCTCTCTCTCTCTCTCTCTCTCTCTACCTCCATAAGTAAGAGTACAGATAAGGTTCACTTCGTAGTGCTCCAAGCTGGGTTTTGAAGATAAGGGTTCAGGAATGTGCTTCAGGAGAGGTTCAAAGGTTGACATGGAGGTTCATTTGGGCAGGGGTTCAGACGAGGGTTCACAACACTCATGGGTTACTGTGGCCCATGGTTAATATTGGCTTTACTTGTTAATGAATTCACTCCGGTTACTGCTCATGTTTTTCTTACTTTCAACAATCCCTTCCTTTCTTACTTCCTTCCTTCCTTCCTTACTTTCTTCCTTCCGTCCTTCCTTACTTCATTCCTTCCTTCCTTACTTCCTTCCTCACTCCGAAATTTTTCTTTTTCCTTCCCTCTTTTTTCTCCCTCCCTCCCTTCCTCCTCCCTCTCTCATCCTCTCCTCCCCCTCTCCTCTCCTCCATCCTTTCCTCCCGTCATTCCGCCTCCTTTTCTCATTCTTCTCTCTCCACTTTCCTCCCTCTCCCTTCCTTTTCCTCTTTCCTTCCCTTCCTCTTCCCCTCCCTTCCTCTTCCTCTTTCCCTCCCATCCTCTTCCTATTTCTCTCCCTTCCACTTCCTCTTTCCCTCCCTTCCTCTATCTACCCTTTCTTCATTACTCCCTCCTTCCCTCGTCACTCCCTTCCCTCTCCGCCTCTGACCCCCCCACCCTCTCGTAAATGATCATTACCTTTGCTCATTAGTGTATGACAGACTCTGACGGTACATGAAATGACAGACGTGTCACGTGACTGTCAAGGGACCCATTACTAAATTTGTCATCATAATAATGGTGGACAGAAATGGACTATATAACTTTTTTATGTTTTTCTTTGTTGTGTGTGTGTGTGTGTGTGTGTGTGTGTGTGTGGTGTGTAATTCAGCATTTATGTAATTAGTTTGTCAAATAAATAATAACATCCCTTCATACATATGCCTACAATAACTAAATTTATAAAACTATACCTTAATTTAAAATACAATGCTTTAACTTTTAATACAATACCTTAACTTAAAATGCAAAACCATGTTACCTTTATTCTCCGATACTTAATCTATTTTCACCTGTAATAATTAAATCGTTTTTTTCCAGGATGTGCAGTTGACGCAGGTAATGGTGACGGCTCTACCGGGAAGGTATTGTGTGTAGTACCGTTTGGCTTTACAAAGAAATTTTATTCCCAGGACACGCGAGAGTTGATACGCTCCTCACACACACACACACACACACACACACACACACACACACACACACACACACACACACACACACATACACACACACACAGACACGTTTGTAGGTAAGTACACTCATATACAGCCTACCCACGTTGGAATCTTAGAAAGTACACAAATGTGTCGTAGCTTAAGTAGTGCCTGTTATTAGCGTTCTCACATCTCTAAATATGTAAAAAAAAAAATAGTCTTAGTTACTTTCCAAATCTGTGTATCTAAACTTATGTCTCTAGTTAGGCGGAAAAAATTTCGTAGTGTTATTGCATAAATGAATCTGTGAGATGCGTTTTTTATGCCTCTGATTAAGTGAAAAGTAAAATTGACTTAATCCCGTGAGAATGTGGTGCCAGGTTTAAAGAGCAATGTACCAACAGAGTGACACTAAGGTCTTTATCCTGCAGTGAGTTAAATCCCAAAAGATTCCTGCGGCAGCCCGGACACCCAGTTAGGATATGTCCCAGGGTTCCTTTACGATCTTTGTACCCCCTCTCCCCTCCCCTCACTCCCCTGTAGGATTTGTTGGGGGGGGGGGGGGGGGTGGGGGGGGGGCGATTCTTTCTCTCTCTTGTGTCAGGATGAAATTTTTTAGTTTTAACAAATTTATTGACAAGATGGAGGATTTTGTTACTCTCTTCTCGGTGATTCATTAAGGATGTTCTGTCAATGCTTCCTTATGTGCTTCTCTCTCTCTCTCTCTCTCTCTCTCTCTCTCTCTCTCTCTCTCTCTCTCTCTCTCTCTCTCTCTCTCCATCAATACTTCCTCCTTCTTTCCTTTCTTCCCCTTCCTCCTTTTCCATCTGTACTACTTCTTCCCTTTATACTTTATATTTTTCTTCATCTATATTTTCCTTCACAAAATATCTCCTCTTTTCTCCCTGCTCCATCCATATCACTCACCCCTTATTTCCCCCCCCTAGTCACCCCTCGTTCTCCTCCCCTCCCCAACCCACCCCATTATCTCCACCTCCCTCCCCCTTTCCCCCTTATACCCCTCGTCCCCCTCCCCCCTTCGCCCCCAGCCCATCTACACAGCAGGGGACATGTGTTGGCCACTGAAGGGTCGAGACTGTGTTGTTCAGGAGACACTTGGCTGTTGCGCCACCTCTCTGTCTCTCTATCGCCGCCCTATCTCTCACTCTCTCCCTACTTTCCTCCCTTCCTATTTTCTCTCTCCCTCCCTCACTCACTCTACACTCCTCTCTCCCTTTCTTCCACATTACTTTCCCCTCATCTCCTTTCTTCTCCATCTCCTCCACATTCCACCACCTTCCCTCCCTCTCTCCTCCCTTCCTCTCTTCCTTCACCCTTTCACCCTTCCCCTCTCCACCACCACCACTTCACCCTCCCTCACCCCCACATCACCCTCCCTCGCCACTCAAGAAATAATAACGCAGGCTTTATTCACAGAAGAGAGACAATGAGACGCTGCTTTAAAACACTCTCTCGTGAGGTGGTTATTGTGTGGCCAGCCGCTGGTCATGGGGAGAGAGAGAGAGAGAGAGAGAGAGAGAGAGAGAGAGAGAGAGAGAGACTTAACAAGCAGATAGACTAGCAGTTACAAAAGAAGCTTTGAAACTGAGATGAGAAAGATACAGAAACAGACAGACAGACATTTAGGTAAAAAAGACAGGGAGGGAGATAAAAAAGACAAACAGACAGATCGTTAAGTCAGCGGCTCCACTTTGCTTTCAAGAGTTGTTTATCCAGTAGTCTGTTGTTTACGTCTCTCTGTAAGATGTTAGCCAGAAGGTGTTTTGAGACGAAGGCAAGACGTTCTTCCTCTTTGTTGACGTCTCGGTTCACCTGCAGGCGTTCATTGTACCGACTTAAAACCTTTCCCCCCCCCCAAAAAAAATTAACTTAGGTTTCTTTGATAATCTTGTTTTGTTTTTGTTTTTATTCCGCGGTTCTATGTGTAACGAATAAGAGAGAGAGAGAGAGAGAGAGAGAGAGAGAGAGAGAGAGAGAGAGAGAGGATAATATGGAAGGGAAGATAATGATGATATACGATGTTAAATGCTTAGGTCAACTTCGATGTGTATAGTTTTTTGAGGTCACGTGAAAAATGTAGGAACCTTAATTATTTTTACATAATTATTAAACAGCTTAACGCTACCTGAAGGGGTTAGGTTAAGCTAGGTTAGGTTCAGCCTGTGTTCCGTTAGGTGAATTAAGCTGAATTACCTAACCTTTGTTTCATGGTGTCTTCCTGTGTGTTTGTTTTGATGTGTGAAGTGTCGTGTAGTGTAGGTCTGTGGTGGTAAAAGGAAGTCGAGTTTGCAAATTACTGATGAGGGAGATTACAAGTTCCAACCCAACCTAACCTTACTTAGCTCAACCTAAACTTACCTAACCTAACCAAACCTAACCTAACCTAACTTCCTAACCAAACCAAACCTAACCTAACCTAACTTAACCACAAACCTAACCAAACCTAACCTAACCAAACCTAACCTAACCAAACCAAACCTAACCTAACTTAGCTCAACCTAACCCAACCAAACCAAACCTAACCTAACCTTACCTTACTTAGCTCAACCTCAACTTACTTAACCTAACCAAACCTGACCTAACTAAATCAAACCTAACCTAACCAAACCAAACCTAACCTAACCTAACCTAACCTAACCTAACCTAACTAAATCAATCCTAACCTAACCAACCAAACCTAACCTAACCTAACTAAATCAAACCTAACCTAACCTAACCAAACCTAACCTAACTAAATCAAACCTAACCTAACCAAACCAAACCTAACCTAACTTAACCAAACCAAACCTAACCTAACTTAACCAAACCAAACCTAACCTAACTTAACTCAACCTAAACTTACCCAATCTACTCTAAGGACCAAGATGTTTAGTTGTATTAAAAAAAAATTACTAATCTGCTTCAGTTTGTGGGTGAGCGACTCTTGGCGTTATTACTAAGTTAAAACGTGTAGTCAGTGACGATAACACTTAATTGTTTACCTTGTGTCAACACTTTAGGTTGATAGGAGGGAACCTCTCTCTCTCTCTCACTCTATATTCCTCCTTTTTCCCTCCTTCCTCTCCCACTTTTCTTCCTATCTCTGCTATCTCTCTGGCTCCTCTTCCTTTTCCTCCCTTCCTCTTATCTCTCTCCCGCTGTTTCTCATTTATTTACTCCGTTTCCTCCTTCCGGTCTTCTCTCTCTCTCTCTCTCTCTCTCTCTCTCTCTCTCTCTCTCTCTCTCTCTCTCTCTCTCTCTCCCACGAAGGATCAAGTAATTGGTGTTTCCATAACTTTGTCAGAGGAAAGTTTTCTAGTTACTGGCGCTGTTTGTGTGGATGAGAGCCACTCACCACAGGATCATAATAGGTTTGGTTTGGTTAGGTTAAGCTAGGTTAGGTTAGGCTAGTCATGCTAGATTAGGCTGGTTATTTTTACTAGATTACGTTGCTTAGGATTAGTTAAATTAGTTATGCTACATTCGATTGAGTTAGGTTGGGTTAGGTTAAGTTAGGTTGGGTTGGGTTAGGTTAGGTTAGGTTAGGTTTCTATGATTCATAGTTAAACTTCGTCACGGGTTACGGCTCCCGACCAATGGCCTTCAAGTTCATAATTACCAAGTTAATTCTCCAGGCTATTGAGCTTTTAGCTTAATAACATGTCCCAGTGTTGGAAATTAACATCTTACAGTATACATCCCGGCGTTTTATATATTAACTATATATTAACCTGTTAACTCTTAAAACAATAAATGTCCAGATCGTTGATATTAACATGTTAAACCTCCCTGATGGCCGACCAGTGAACGACATCCGGGCTTTTATCAAGGAAATGTCTCCCTCCTCCTCCCTCTCCATTACATGTTCCTGTGACCCCCTATAGATTGATGTGAGGTGACACACCCCTCCTCTACCCCCTCCTTTATCCTCTACTCTACCCCCCTCCTATATACACCCCTAATATACCTTCCCCATCTGTCATATCTGTCTGCCTCTATCCTACACCTGTTTTCCCACCTCCCGTCTCCTCCTCTTCCTACCTACCCCTCCTTCTCACCTCTTAACCCCCCCTCCCCTACACACTCTTCCGGCTCTCCCCTGACCCCCTGTAGCGTAATGTATGTTGGCGACCCTCTTCACCTCCTACTCTTCCTCCCTCCCCCCTTCTCTTCCTCGTCCCCTCCTCCTCTCCCCCCTTTCTATAATCCTCCCCCCCCCCCCCTATAAACGGTGGACGTGCCAGATAAGAATAAATGGCCCATTTGTTTTTGTGGCCGATATTGGTCACGAGGGGGCTTGTCCTGGGGAGGGGGAAGAAAGGGGGGGTGGATTTAGGGGGAGAGGGAAGAGAGGATTTTGGTCGAAGGGAAGTGGATAAAGGGGGAGAGAGAGGTTGGGTTAAAGTTAGGGAGGGGAAAGAAAGGGGAGTGGATTTTAGGGGAAGTGGAGGAGGATAAAAATTGGGGAGGGGAAAGGATTTGAGGAGAAGGGAAGGAGACGGGGAGGATTTGGATAGGAAGGGACGGAGAAGGGGGAGAGAGGGAGAGGAGGAGGCGTAGAAGAGAGAGGAGGAGAATAGAGGGAGAGGGGTGAGAGGGGAGTAAGTGTGTGGAGAGGAGTTTGAGTGTTATTGAAAGGGAAGCGGAAACAAAGGGAGGAAAGCGGAAACAAAAGATGGAGAGTGCAATTGAGGGATAACTGCAAGAGATGAGAAAATATAAATGATAATAAGAAGAGAGAGAGAGAGAGAGAGAGAGAGATGAAGCAAAGGCAGATAGATAGATAGATAGATAGATAGAGAGAGAGAGAGAGAGAAAGAGAGAGAGAGAGGGAGAGAGAGAAAATTTATATATATGAGGATAATCAAAGCTTAACTACACCCATGATAATTATCTCCATCGTTCTCAACCAATCAGGAGCCGAGGAAGTGAACTAGCTGTAAAATCCCAGGTGGTTTAAGAGCCTCGTTACGCGCGTCTCGACTCTAATGGATAGTTGAGAAGGGATTTATTTCTCCGTGAGCTAGAAAAAGATACTAAGTTTATTCCGCTTATTTAATATTGGTGTATAAAGAAAATGAGATGTGGTATATTTTGGTTGCGGTCTGTTTGTTGCTTGTTCTCTCCTTCTCTTTCTTTATATTATTTTCTTTATTACTTTCTCTATCTCTCATTTATTATTTTTTTCCTCTCTCTCTCTCTCTCTCTCTCTCTCTCTCTCTCTCTCTCTCTCTCTCTCTCTCTCTCATCATACGCTACGCTAGGTTAGACCCGCAGGGACTTGTTTCACACACTTCTTTCCCCCCTCCCTCCCTCTCTCTTCTTACCTCCTCTCTTTTCCTCCCTCTCTCTTACTCCCTCCTTCCCTCTCTCTTCCTCCCTCCTTCCCTCTCTCTTCCTCCCTCCTTCTCTCCTTCTCTCTTGCGCCCTCTCTCTTCCTCCCTCCCTCCCTCTCTCTTCTTCCCTCCCTCCCTCTCTCTTCCTCCCTCCCTCCCTCTCTCTTCTTCCCTCCCTCCCTCTCTCTTCCTCCCTCTCTCTTCCTCCCTCCCTCTCTCTTCCTCCCTCTCTCTTCCTCCCTTCCTCCCTCTCTTTTCCTCCCTCCCTCCCTCTCTCTTCCTCCCTCTCTCTTCCTCCCTCCCTCCCTCTCTCTTCCTCCCTCTCTCTTCCTCCCTTCCTCCCTCTCTCTTCCTCCCTCCCTCCTTCTCTCTTCTTCCCTCCCTCCCTCTCTCTTCCTCCCTCCCTCCCTGTTTCTTGTTCCCCTTCTTGAAACTTTCCTTCCTCTTTTTTTTAAACAACTTCTTATACGTTCTCCCTCCTCCTTTCACATCCTCCGCCCCCCTCTCTCTCTCCTCTCATTTTCTCTCATTTTGTCTCTCTCCTCTCTCTTCTCTTTCCCATCTTTTCTCTCTTTTCTCATTCTTCTCTTTTCCATCTCTCTCTTTCTCTATTTATCTTTCCTCAATCTTCTCTTTCTCAGTATTTCTTTCTCTCACCCCCCTCCCCCCTCTCTTCGCCAACTTCTTCTCACCCACTCTCCCACTCTCCCCTCTCCCCTTTCCCAGCGTCAAGTGGGAGAGAGTGGGGCCCGGGGGAGCACTTCTTAGCAGCCTCTCTGGACCCACGATCGTAACCCATCCCCCCCCTGCCCCCATTCTCCTCCCTCCCTCCAACCACCCCCGCCCTTAGTGAGTTTAGCGAATCTTTCTACCCCCCCTTTCTCTCTCTTTCTCCATTTCATCCGGTATCTCGTTATTTCATTCTTTCATCCCGTCTCTTTCACATTTTTCTCCCATTTTCATTCTCTATTTTTATTTCATCGTCTCTATCCTTTTCTCAATAATAATGATGATGATGATGATGATGATGATGATGCACGGAAGATGGTTGAAAGTGATAATATAATTCAGGGATGGCCAACCTTTTGTGTGATGTGATCTACTTTTTCCACAGTTACCCTGACGCGATCTACCAGCCTAATATTCACCCATGGCACATTTTCTGACATTGGGATATTTTAATCACTGAAAAGGTTCCAGAAACTTCCTCCTGTTGCCATGGATTTGATATGAATATTATTTTAAAGTTTCAGAAGTTCATTTTCGCGATATGTCCATGTTAAATACTGATGCCATTCTAGGTGCAATATCTTCACCAATTGTGTCTTTACCAATTGGAAAATATGTATATGTTGCAACAGGTTCTATTGCTGCTATATCTTAAAACCCTCTGTCAAAATATGAGGCAAGGTTTTGTACCTGTTCAGTATATCGAGTACTGTCAAACTGGTCACAGTCTTTTCCTTGGTTCTCTAGTTCAGACATCATATTTCTGAAGTTTCGTAGTTGATGTTGATGCAGCTGCGAAGACATTTGTTTTAGTTTCTGTTTGAAAGCAGACACAGCACTAATCATGTCAACTATAGCTTTATCTTTCCCTTGCAGATCTAAGTTTAGTTTATTCAGCATAGCAGTCATGTCTAAATAAGCTAAATCTAACAGCCACACTTCGTTGTGATCAGAAGTTAGGAAACCTATCATCACTCCTGCACAGGGCAATGAACCCACTGACTCGGCCAGCCATTGCAGGTGCTCCATCAGTTGTCATAGATACAAGTTGGCAACTGTGTAATATTAACAAAATCACTGAAAGTCTGAAATATGTCTTCAACCCGAATTTTTTCTTTTAATGACAGAATTTTCAACAGTTCCTCTTTGGTACTCATGTCTTTAAACACCATTCTAATAAAAATGCATAATTGTGATGTATCGACCACATCAGTAGACTCATCAAATTGTAATGAAAAGAACACACACTCACGTATGTCTTTAATCAGTTATTCACCCAAATCCCCAGCCATAAATTCACAGCGCTTCATGACAGTGTTTCTTGATAACTGAACATCCTTAAAAGAAAACAGTATTTCAGACTTATTTTTGAAATTTTCAAACAACAAATCTGCTGCTTCTAAAAACGCCTCTTTGAATATTTCTCTATCTTTAAATGTTTTTTTTTTATGCTTTGTAAGTACTCGACTTACCCTGAATGATGCAAGGGTTTGCTACCCTTGATTTTGAGCTCGCGCCGGTAAAAGGAGTTTGTTGTGCAGTAAGCTGTATTTCAGTTCATTAACTTTCCTCTTTCGTAACTCACTTTTGGGTGGGAAATCATTATCATACTTCTTGTGAAAACTTTTTATATGCATTTCAAGATTTCCTTTCTTGGCGAGAGCTGGAGACTCATGGCAGATCAGACACACACACTTCAAATTATTCATGGTAAAAAAATAGACTTTCTCCCATTCATTGTGAAAATGGTAAATTTTGGTCCTTTTAGTACTTGGTCCAGAACTCATTTTTGGTTCAGTTGATGGCCAATAACCTGTATTTGAAAAAGAAAAAGTCGTACGTGAATACGAGAATTACTTTTTTCCATGACTTTTCCTATGTGAATATGGGAGTTACTAACCGGAACTGCAGAATGGTTTTTATTTTATATTTTATTGTTTTTTCATAAGCAATTTTCTCCGGCTAGTGTGGACACTTCTGTCTACTCCAGGGTTGCAGCGAGAACTGTTGCTAAGCTAAAAAGTCAGTAATTCTCGTAATCACCCAAGACTTTTCCAAAACAAGAATAACAAGTATTGCAGATGGCTGAAAATCACTGCATTGTTGGTGACAAGTGTGTAGGCTCGTAGGGACAGGGTTGTCAATTATGATTCTCTCTCTTTACTTTCGACAAGACTCCTCAATATCGAGTCGACTTTTTCATTCCCAAATTTATTAATACAATGTTTAACGTGTATTTGTAAACTCATAAAAGCAAATAATAGCTTACTTTTAGCCTACAACTGATGACAACTTGCTGATCAATTTTCTCGCCAGGAACCAGTCAGCACCCACCCGTATGAACGCGAACACTTCCTATCAGGTTCCGCCACATACAGCATGGCACAGTTCAAGTTTTTCTGTATGTCTCGTTCTGATGTGTCCATAATGATAATCTATTCCAAGAAAAAATCTGAACAAAAATAATATCCAAATGATTATGAACAAAATTTTAATATGATATTTGTACAGTATGGCAGCTGGTCATTAAGTTTAACTATGCCATGCGATCGACTAGAGAAGGGATTGCGGTCGACCAGTCAATCGCGATCGACTGGTTGGCCACCCCTGATATAATTTACCTGGGGCCAGATAGCGCCTCCTGACAGGTGAGTAAGGCAGAGTAAGGAAGTATTACATAACCGTACTGAGAGCCGTGACTTGTTGGGTGTATAAATAAGTTGTAGTTTTAATGACATGGTACCTGAGAGAGAGAGAGAGAGAGAGAGAGAGAGAGAGAGAGAGAGAGAGAGAGAGAGAGACGAACTCAAACACAAGGTGGTGAAGTGAGAGGGTGTGAGAGGAAGAGAGGAGTTACACTAGGTAGGAACATAACAATAGGTGGTAAAGTGAGAGAAAGAGAGAGAGAGAGAGAGAGAGAGAGAGAGAGAGAGAGAGAGAGAGAGAGAGACACTAGGTGGGAGCATAAACACTAGGTTAGGTGGTACCGGGGTGGAGCGTGTGGGATGTGGGGGTGTTGGGTGGGGGGGGTGAATGGTACTCCACCTATGTAATTATATTGATACTTCCATAACAAAGCCACACAACTAGCGTCGCCCTCTCACCTCTCACATTCTCACCTCTCACTCTCTCACCTCTCACCTGTTTTATCCCTCTCCTTCTCCCACTCTCCCACCTCTCCTCTCACTCTCTCACTATCTCATCTGTTTCACTCCCGTGCTTCGTTTTCACTCTGTTTTAACCTATTTTTCCACTCACACACTCTTCTCTCACTCACACACTCTTCTCTCACTCACACACTCTTCTCTCACTCACACACTCTTTTTTCACTCACACACTCTTCTTTCACTCGCACACTCTTCTCCCACTCACCCACTCTTGTTTCACTCGCACACTCTTCCCTCACTCACACACTCTTCTTTCACTCACACACTCTTCTTTCACTCACCCACTCTTCTCTCACTCGCACACTCTTCTCTCACTCACACACTCTCCTCTCACCCACTCTTCTCTCACTCACACACTCTTCTCTCACTCACACACTCTTCTCTCACTCACACACTCTTCTCCCACTCACACACTCTTCTTTCACTCGCACACTCTTCTCCCACTCACACACTCTTCTTTCACTCGCACACTCTTCTCTCACTCACACACTCTTCTTTCACTCACACACTCTTCTCTCACTCGCACACTCTTCTCTCACTCACACACTCTTCTTTCACTCACACACTCTTCTCCCACTCACACACTCTTCTTTCACTCGCACACTCTTCTCTCACACACTCTTCTCTCACTCACACACTCTTCTCCCACTCACACACTCTTCTCTCACTCACACACTCTTCTTTCACTCACACACTCTTCTTTCACTCACACACTCTTCTCTCACTCACACACTCTTCTCTCACTCACACACTCTTCTCTCACTCACACACTCTTTTTTCACTCACACACTCTTCTCTCACTCACACACTCTTCTCTCACTCACACACTCTTCTCTCACTCACACACTCTTTTTTCACTCACGCACTCTTCTCTCACTCGCACACTCTTCTCTCACTCACACACTCTTCTCTCACTCACACACTCTTCTCTCACTCACACACTCTTCTCTCACTCACACACTCTTCTTTCACTCACACACTCTTCTCTCACTCACACACTCTTCTCTCACTCGCACACTCTTCTCTCACTCACACACTCTTCTCTCACTCACACACTCTTCTCTCACTCACACACTCTTCTTTCACTCACACACTCTTCTCTCACTCACACACTCTTCTCTCACCCACTCTTCTCTCACTCGCACACTCTTCTCTCACTCACACACTCTTCTTTCACTCGTACACTCTTCTCTCACTCACACACTCTTCTCTCACTTACACACTCTTCTTTCACTCACACACTCTTCTCTCACTCACACACTCTTCTCTCACTCACACACTCTTCTTTCACTCACACACTCTTCTCTCACTCACACACTCTTCTCTCACTCACGCACTCTTCTCTCAATCACACACTCTTCTCCCACTCACACACTCTTCTCTCACTCACACACTCTTCTTTCACTCACACACTCTTCTCTCACTCACACACTCTTCTCTCACTCACACACTCTTCTCTCACTCACGCACTCTTCTCTCACTCGCACACTCTTCTCTCACTCACACACTCTTCCCTCACTCACACACTCTTCTCTCAATCACACACTATTCTCCCACTCACACACTCTTCTCTCACTCACACACTCTTCTTTCACTCACACACTCTTCTCTCACTCGCACACTCTTCTCTCACTCACACACTCTTCTCTCACTCACACACTCTTCTCTCACTCGCACACTCTTCTTTCACTCTTAATTTTACCTTCGTCTTCAACTTTCTGTGTATTACCTTATATACCTCAATAACTATGGTCTTAAGAGTTCCATACACAATAAACATTCAAAACTAACTCAAATATTTCTTTCTGTATCATCATTAAGTTTATAGTATTTATATTTTAGCTCAAATTTGTAAATACTAATGATCGTAACTTCAATAAAAAAATACGTGTCATTTATAGAGTTAGATACTATTTATTTTTTGTAATAATACCAAAAATAAAGAGCCGATTACTGTACACTTAAGTGAGTTTTATTTGTTGTTTTTTCTGTCTATTAATAACATGACTTAACCTCTTTGAGTAAGATGACTGTAATGAATTGGTCCATGGAGTAAGATATTTTAACCTGCTGAGTAGTTATGATGTTAACCTTTTGAGTATGATGTTAACTTCTTGAGTATGATGTTAAACTTTTGAGTATGATGTTAACTTCTTGAGTATGATGTTAACTTCTTGAGTATGATGTTAACCTCGTGAGTATGATGTTAACCTCTTGAGTATGATGTTAACCTCTTGAGTATGATGTTAACCTCTTGAATACACGATGCTAGCCTTTTGAGAACACGATGTTAACCTCTTGAGTACACAATGTTAACCTCCTGAGATACTGTGCCTGAATCCTTTGAGTACGTTCCTGTAACCCTTTAAATACAATTACCTTATCCCTTGAGCGCGATTATGTACACACGGAGTACAATCATTGTACTCAAGAGATGATGGATGTCCTTTTCCCTTGAGTACGATGATTATTCTTATACACACGGAATACAGTCATCGTACTCAATGGGTTAATGTTTATTCCTCTGTCGATTCTACAACATAATTGGATTAACATTATTACGCATAGTCTCTGTATAAATACGAATCAATCACCAGTTTACGTTATTAAAATACGTTACTTTTATCTTATTAATAGAATCTCAATCCTAAAAAATAATAGAACTCTTATATTAGTTAGAATTTAAGACTGGCAGAGAAAGGAGACGAAATAGTTCCTGGTTGTTTCTTTAGTGTAAGGTGAAATATTACCGTTTGTCTCATGCGTGAGCAATAGAATAATATTTTTGGACTTGTATATTTCAATCGTCTAATATCTCTTAGTATATTTCAGTGTGATGTAATATTTATAATTTCATGAGGCTAAAATCCCTTAAGAATTACTTTCGTTTCTTGGTAATATTCCACTCGTCAACAAATTTATATTATGGTTTATTATATGGTAATACTCGTTAAAAAAGTGTTATATTGTGGATCATACAGCAATACATGTTAAAAGAGGGTTATATTATAGATAATTATACTATTAAGATAAACTATTGCACCGTACTTCACTAGTTTCGCCTGAGCTGATGAGAATCCGTGAATCACTTATGACTGAGCTTCAAGAATTAAGATCTTTTAGTGTGTATTCCAGATGAGTATAATTACACTAACCATCAAGAGTGAAATATCGAGACACAACTACTTGATATTATGCCTTGAGTTAACATAGGAAAAAATAGTATTGAAGATTTTGAGAGAAGATAGAAATAAAGTGAAAGAGTTACTGATACTTTATGTATGTTTATATTCTGATATATTTCACTGGGGACTTAGGACTTACGTGAAATACATTAGAGAAAATATTCAATTGGATTAGTACTGGCAGTAGGGATTTGCAATTACATAAATACATCATACAAGGAAGGTAAAATAATCAATGTTGATATCCACAGAGACAGATTATTTTGTCGATTTTTTTGTGTATATTATATTTAATAAACTTTACTTGTTGATGATTAGATGCATTGTAATTACTGTTCTTGTATACACGCTTAAAGACCTTAATTGTTGAAGCTCAATGAAACATTATAACATCTACAACAGATATTAGATTTAACATTTAATTTTAAAAGTTTTTTATTTGACAAAAGTAACACCCAACGAAACACTTTATACACCTTAACAACTAACACAAATACCCCATGGTCGTTAAAATGGTGAAAATTATAATGTTTAGTAACACCTAATGAATGGCGCTCAAACACGAGAGACAGCTAAAACATCGAGTGAGACTTTAACAGTTAAAATACGTTTATCCATAACACCAGCCATTCTTTATCTCTCGGTAGTGACGTCACATCCGGTTCTCGTTGTTAGATACAGTGATTTCCGTTATGTGGTTGGTAGTAAAGGTGATTATCCCAGCATCACCGGAAGTACACACGCGAGGTCTGCTGATCTATCCCCTGCCTGCATCACCAACTGTATACGAGAAAATATGTTATTTCTTAATGCTGTAATTATATTCTGAGTTTGTTGTCTTACTGTAATGATGTTATGTGTGAAGTATTTATGTTATTTTTTAATGTTGTATGTACATTATCAAATTGTTATCTTACTGAGGATATGCAGGAAAAATATACGGTATGTTATGTATTAATTACGATGTCTAGTTATCTTAGTGAGGATATGCAGGAAAAATATACGGTATGTTATGTATTAATTATGATGTCTAGTTGTTATCTTAGTGAGCATATGCAGGAAAAATATACGGTATGTTATGCATTAATTACGTTGTCTAGTTATCTTAGAGAGGTCATATAGAAAATCTGTTTGTTAAGAAATAATGGGAAAAATTTTAATCTCTTTGTTACCTAATGAAGATGAGTTATTTTTTAATATATTCCGTTAATGCAAACACAAAAAAAAAATAATTAAAAAATAGCATGGCAGTACAATACACAAACATTACATTAGATCACCGTGTTGTACTTTATTACGTCGCGGTATCTTGTACACAAAGCGAAGTACAAGTCATTACAGTACACAAACATTACTTAGGATCGATGTACTGTACACATTATTTGTATTGTATTAAAAAAGTTCACTAATATACCTGCATACACCTCTCACACACACACACACACACACACACACACACACACACCCCTCACACACACACACACACACACACACACACCCCACACACACACACCCCACACACACACACACACACACACACACACACACACACACACAGCCCTCACACACACACACACACACACACCACACACACACACACACACACACACACACACACACACACACACACCCACCCCTCACACACACCCACCCCTCACACACACACACACCCACCCCTCACACACACCCACCCCTCACACACACACACACACACACCCACCCCTCACACACACACACACACACACACACACACACCCCTTCCGCACCTCACCTCAGGAAGCGATTGGGGTGTGTTTATGGTAAAGGGTGGGGGAGGGGTGAGGAACAGAGGGAGAGAGGAAGTACAGGTTAAAAGGGAGGGAGGAAGGGAGGGAGGAAGGGAGAAAGGAATGGAGGAGGGGAGGATGGGTGGGGTCAGCCAGTAATCTACAGAGGAAGCGACAGTTTAATTACATTTAAATTTTAAGCGTTTCCCTTCACCTCTCTCTCTCTCTCTCTCTCTCTCTCTCTCTCTCTCTCTCTCTCTTTCATTTTTATCGTTCTCACTTTCTCTTTGCTTTTCTCTTCCTATCTGTTTCTCGCGTTGCTCTTCTTTCATTTATTTCTATCTATCTATCTATCTATCTATCTATCTATCTCTTATCACTCTCTCCCCCCTTCCCTTCTCTTAAGACACGTGGCACCCAGACCACCATCCTTCCCTCCCTCTCACCCCCTCCCTCCCTCCCTCTCACCCCCTCCCTCCCTCCCTCTTACCCCCTCCCTCCCTCCCTCTCACCCCCTCCCTCCCTCCCTCTCACACCCTCCCTCCCTCTCATCCCCACCCTCCCTCCCTCTCACCCCCTCCCTCCCTCCCTCTCACCCCCTCCCTCCCTCTCACCCCCTCCCTCCCTCCCTCTTACCCCCTCCCTCCCTCCCTCTCACCCCCTCCCTCCCTCCCTCTCACCCCCTCCCTCCCTCTCATCCCCACCCTCCCTCCCTCTCACCCCCTCCCTCCCTCCCTCTCACCCCCTCCCTCCCTCTCACCTCCCTCTCTCCCTCCCTCTCACCCCCTCCCCCCAGGATTTAAATGGACACATGTGGTGTAGATGTTTTTGTCGGTTTTTTCTATTATGAATTATGAGTCGACTTTTGTACATGGCTGATTATGTGAGAGGGAGGGAGGGGGATGAGAGGAGGGAGAGGGAGGGGGATGAGAGGAGGGAGGGAGGGAGGGATTACTATTTACCAATGTGGGAGGGAGAGATTACTATTTGATAATATGGAAGAGAGGGAGGGAGGTATACGAGAGGGAGTGTGGAAAGGAGGGAAGGCATGTTAAAGAGGAAAAGAGAGAGAGAGAGAGAGAGAGAGAGAGAGAGAGAGAGAGAGAGAGAGAGAGAGAGAGAGAGAGTTAAATGAACGTCTCTCTTAATATGCAATTAACTGGAAATTTGCACACACACACACACACACACACACACACACACACACATACACACACACACACACACACACACACATACACACACACACACACAACACAACACAACACAAAAACAAACACCCACACTAATTATTCCCCCTAAAAGACTTTGTATAGGTTACCAGTATTTTTTACCCCTTAATAATAACTCGGGTCATTCATCTATGCTTCATCTCATTAAGACAACCTCCCACAATACGACACACTTCCTGTAGCGACAACAGCAACACAATGACACACACAAAAAAAGGTAAAACTCCCTTGGGCGGCTATTTTAAATTCGGTTCACTCTTCTTTTCTCTCTTTGCATGAAAACAATCGTTCTATATTTCGCAGTATTTTACCGGCCGTCATAATCACCTCTCACAATCTAACGGATGAAAGAGAGGGTCGTTAGCGTCCGTCTGTGTGTCTGTTGCCGCGTAGCAGTTGTCGCGTTTCCGGGCGATTGAGCGGCGTGTTGAGGGAGGTCATTATAGGCGGGTTCGGACACTCGTCGTTTCCAGCCGTCAAAGGCAGGTGTAGTACAACCTCGCCTGGCTGATGTACGATAACTCCCTCTACTCAATTGTTTCCTCATATTTACCTATTCTTCTTTATCAAATATTACTTTTTTGTAATTAATATAACATAAATTCTTTATTTTCAGTAAAACAAAACTATATTTTCCTTTTCAAAGCAAATGATAATATTATGGATATAAAAGTTATTCTGAGTCATCGTACATCCGGTAAATAGGGTTAGGGAGTAGCACGTGTCGTTTGAATTACCACGTGTTGGTCGGCGGCGCTCTGTGTCGTGACCTTCCCGGGGGCAGCGAGCGTTGGTCACGAGCACCTACACACACACACACACTACATTATGGGCAGAATGTTATATCTCCCCCCTCCTTACACACACACACCCGGGCGGCACTGGACTGTATCGAGAGTGCTTGAGTCCTTTATGCTCCGTCAACGTCATCAGCTGGCGGTAGAGGATAGTCGGTGAGGTGGCACTGTTGACGTAGACGGTATATTGGCCAGATGTGTGTGTGTGTGTGTGTGTGTGTGTGTGTGTGTGTGTGTGTACTTCGCACTGTTTCATTTTCTTTTCATCTCCCAATTACTCTCTATGTCGTTCTCATTCTCTCTCTCTCTCTCTCAATCTCTGTCCTTCATTATCTCTCTCATTCCATCTCAATCTCTCGCTCTCTCCCACACACACACAGCACCTATCACCTCGTGTCCAGTGGGCGATACCCGTGATGAATGACTCGGACGATAAAATAACTGAAACTGGGGATGACGATGAAAAATATTGAGAAAACGTGTAAATTTGGTTTGTTGTTTCTGCTGTGTGTGTGTGTGTGTGTGATGAATAAATAGATATATCGATAGATATATTGACGGATAGGTAATAGATAAGCATAGAAATAGATAGTGCTATTAGGAAAGTTGCTTGTCACATACATACATACATACTTATATACATACTTACATACTTACATACATATATACATACAAACATACATAAACAATAAATGTAGATAGATATAGATCAATTGAGATATATAAACTATTCTAAACCTTATATATATATATATATAAATAAACATGCAGCCCAAAGTTTACCAATGAATTACTTTTGTATTCTCGTAGGTTTACTTCAATAGTAATGTCATCTACGTTCATACACGAGTTTAACGCACGTATGTAAACAAACTTTTACTTTAAAAACTAAACTTTTATTTACGACAAAGTTTATAGTGAAGGGCTCACGTTGTTCTTTTGTAATATAATATGTTCAGAATACTCTCTCTCTCTCTCTCTCTCTCTCTCTCTCTCTCTCTCTCTCTCTCTCTCTCCATCACTAGGGGTGAGGGATGAAGGGAGGAGGGGACTCAGTGATGATGGATTATTGTATACACACTCCCAAAGTTCCCTTCTATTGGCCCCTAATTTTTCCCCTCCCGTCCCCTCCCCTCCCCTCTCCTCCCCTCCCCTCCCCTCCCCTCCTCTCCCCTCCCCTCCCCCTGTGTCCACCGCTGTTTCCCCTCTTACCAATATACCTGTTCTCCCTCTCTTACACCATCCCCTCTCCCTCCCCTCTCCCCCCCTTCCAGTGCCTCAGCCTACCTACTCACACCTCCCTCTCTTCACCTCCACTCAGCCATCACTAAGGGGATGTGTCTTTATTTTTTGCCTCTTCAGTGAGATATTGTATAGCTCAGTGGTATAATGTCACAATGGTACAATGGTTCAGTGGTACAAGGGATCAGTGGTTCAGTGGTGCAGTGGTTCAGTGGTATAGTGGTACAGTGGCTCAGTGGTACAGGGGTTCAGTGGTGCAGTGGTTCAGTGGTTCAGTGGTGCAGTGGTTCAGTGGCATAGTGGTACAGTGGCTCAGTGGTACAGGGGTTCAGTGGTGCAGTGGTTCAGTGGTGCAGTGGTTCAGTGGTATAGTGGTACAATGGCTCAGTGGTACAGGGATTCAGTGGTGCAGTGGTTCAGTGGTATAGTGGTACAGTGGCTCAGTGGTACAGGGTGCAGTGGTTCAGTGGTTCAGTGGTTCAGTGGTACAGTGGCTCAGTGGTACAGGGGTTCAGTGGTGCAGTGGTTCAGTGGTTCAGTGGTGCAGTGGTTCAGTGGTATAGTGGTACAGTGGCTCAGTGGTACAGGGGTTCAGTGATGCAGTGGTTCAGTGGTTCAGTGGTATAGTGGTTCAGTGGTTCAGTGATACAGTGGTACAGTGGCTAAGTGGTACAGCAGTGCAGTGGTACAGTGGTTCATTGGTACAGTGGTTCAGTAGTATAGTGGTTCAGTGATACAGTGGCTTAGTAGTACAGTGATTCAGTGGTTCAGTGGTTCAATGGATCCGTGGCACTTTGGCTTGGTGGTACAACCTAACCTAACCTAACCTAACCGAACCGAACCTAACCTAACCTAACCTAACCTAACCGAACCTAACCTAACCTAACCCAACCTAATCTAACCTAACCTAACCTAACCTAACCGAACCGAACCTAACCTAACCTAACCTAACCTAACCTAACCGAACCGAACCGAACCGAACCTAACCTAACCCAACCTAATCTAATCTAATCTAACCTAACCTAACCTAACCTAACCTAACCAAGCCTAACCTAGCCATTTATAGCCGTGTTTTGTGTGAAGTATAATGAAGATGTGTATTGTACGAGCCACAACACACAATATGAGTGTATCTGGGTGTGTATAATAGAGGTGCAGTATAGGAGAGTACAGAATAATTTAGAAGTATACACCGTGAATGAGGATAATTTATATTTTTAGCCAATGTGAATAGGTTTTAAATGTATTTTTGTAAAGTACAGCGTAGAGTTAAATGTGTATGACAAAATACAGTTTAGAAATGTATATTCTAGATGTATACATTATTAGTGAGAATAATTTATATAGTTTATGTAAATGAGAATAGCTTATGACTAATTTTACAAGGTACAGCGTAGAGGTTATTCTGTAAGTAAGAATACAGTAACGTGGAGTGTACTGTACCTGCTGTGAGATACATGTAGCCAGACTATGTATTGTGTGTGTCCATTGGTCCATGCTGAGTCGCACCAACGTCCGGCCAATTACTGAAGGTGAGGGAATACTGATATGCATTGAAATCTGAATGGTGAATTGGACGGGTCGTGTTGTGAGTCTCTGTGTCTGTCTGTCTGTCTGTGTTATTATTCTCCTGAGAGATGCTAACAATGTGATACAATACCTAACAGCTGGTTCAGTTTATTTACCCCTGGAATAAACAGATAGATAGATAGATAGATAGATAGATAGATAGACAGATAGATAGATAGATAGGTAGATTATAGAAACATGAATAGACAAGAAGATAGATTAAATAGATTAGAGAGATATATTCTTTCAAAATACATCAAGTGATTATTACAAATTATCTTCCTAATATTAAATCTCTATTATGATTTATAAACCACAACACAAAGCTCTGTTACTCTCACTAATTACCGGGCAGGTGGGATGAAATAACTGCATTAAAACCATGAAATAAAATCAAATCATTAAACTATACGAAGGAAGATCTGCCACTCACAACAGATACACGCGTCGCTCCTGTAAACATTCCAAGAATTTTAGATTTTAGTTTCGACGGAGAATGAAATCGCTTGAAAAATTCCGAGGATCGTCAGATTAAAATTCCTAGACAGTATTCCGATCAGCCATCAGAGAGTTAAGAATATTTTAAAGAGTATTGAAGATAAATACTGAGTGTTGCGTCAAGAATAAGAAATGTCCCTTTTCACAAACATTGTTCACAAAGTTCACAGACGTAGTTCACAGACGTAGTTCACAGACATATATCACAAATTTGTTCACAGGCATATAAGACAGACACACACGAACACAAACAGAGACAAACACTTAACAACAGAAGAGGTGACAAACACACAAACACATTTTCTCCTTATCTGTGAATGTGAAAGTTAGTTCCATAAGCTTGACAGCCTCTCATGGACAGTGTGGATACAACATGCTAGGGAGAACACCTCTGGTACACTACACACGACCAGCTTGACTTCCCCAGCAGTAAAGTTAGGTTCACAGCTGGGTGGAGAGAGAGGAGGGGCTTCTGTAGCTCCTCGGCTGTCACACTCTTGTCGGACACATAAGAGGAAATGATTGTTGTTGTTGTTTTAGATGATTCAATAGCCAGAGCCTTCACCTTATTTCACCTGAAGATTTACCTAACCTAACCTAAAAAGAAAGATTGTTTAAGTAGAGATATTGAAGTATTTATCGTGATTTTTTTATTGTTGACCGCTAATGTATTTAGTTTACTCACCTAGAATACGCGCTTAAAAACCTTAGTTGCTGAAGTATAGTTATACATTACAACAACAAAACTACATTGGTGATTCCGACTATGTACAGAGAGAGAGAGAGAGAGAGAGAGAGAGAGAGAGAGAGAGAGCCTTAGCCTTTCAAAGTTGGTCCTGTGAGTTGGCTCAGACAGTCAGACCTTCCTCTCGATACCAGAGACAATACCAAGGGTCTCTGACGGAGGGGTGGAAGTTGCTATTGGCTGGAGGTAGTGTAGGCCGGAGGGGAGGTGTGTGTCGGACAGCTCTTCCCTCCATCCCTCCACGGCACCCCCTCCCCCCTCCCTCCCTCCCTTCACTCCGTCTCCCCTTCCCTCCACCCTATCCCTCCTCTCTTTCCACTCTCTCTTTTCCTCTCTCTCTCTCCGTGTCTCTTCCTTCGCCTGGAGTTGGACGTCCCTCACTACCCCGGCTCCCCATCTTGAGGTCCTCAGGCCACTACCGTTCGTCTGTCTCACAGGAACCGAAAGATATCACAGATGTCGGTCTGTGAGATGATAGCAAAGCTTTTTTACTTTAAGGTTTTGGTTCGTATGAATGAAGATGTTTTGGAAGTTTCTTAAAACAACTTTGAACTTGTTTACGTCATCACTACAGTTCTATATGATCTCTTCATATTTATTTACTGTCTTTATTAGCTTTTGAATTATGGTAAATTCGTCACCAGGCCGAAACTATCCGGCTGACGAAACTACCTGGTGGTACCTTCAAGTTTTAATATTTCTTGAGTGCGATAAGAAATGTTCTATTCTCTCCACGTCCTTCTCGGAAGATAAAAACGTATAATTAAACATAAAAGGCATGTATGTAAACACAGTTATATAAAACAGATACAGATATAATGTAAAATAATAATACAAGCACAAGTAGTTACAGCCTCCCGCAGCAACTGTGAAGTGACTTTACAAACAACATCACCCCTCCCCCCCCTTCCCTTGCTCTTTTGAGGGAGACCTAAAGATGTTGCACATTGTGAATTAAGTTGATGTTAGTCTTGTCTGACACGCTGTAATTACTTGTGCTTGTCTTGTTATTTTATATAATGTTATCTATGTCTACATCTATATCTATATCCTACCCGAATCGGATAACTTCGTCCCGATCGTCATCTTATTCTTCATATAATAATTCATAATCATTTATAATATTTTCCCAAAGCTAGTCTCTGCCATATCAATTTAAAAAGACATACTTCTTCACTATGTAATTAACTTAAGACCCTGGACCACACTTCTGATGGGGAGGTCCTCTTAACTCGATCTTCCCGTGTGTAGTCCCTGGCAGCTGTTTGGCGTGATTATGTTCATTGTGGTAAATTGTGAAGCTTGGTGGTGTGTTGGGTACTGGTGGATGGTTGTTGACGGTGTGGATAGTTGTTGTTATTGTTGTTCTTAATGGTGGATGATATTTGATGGTGTGGATGGTTGTTATTGGTATGGTGGATGGTTATTGGTGGTCGTTTTTTGGTGATGGCTGAAATAGTTGTTGATAGTGATGAAGTTTATTGTTTTTAGTGGTAGCTGTTGAAAGTGTTGATGTTTGTTGTTGTTGTTGGTAGTGGTATAGTGGTGTTGGTTTGTGATGGTTGGTGACGGTGCATATATTTACATTTCTTTCACTACAAAGAATTGGTCGAAGGTGAAATCATTTTCGTCGAGGTTGGTCCAGTTGTGTCCGAGGTAGGAAGGAGGACATGAGCTAATACTCTCGTGTTAGGTCGAGGAGGAACTCTATGAAGGTCAACACGCAAGACTGTAAGTGTAAGTGAAGGTGGTGGTGTAGTAAAGTGGAGAGAGAGAGAGAGAGAGAGAGAGAGAGAGAGAGAGAGAGAGAGAGAGTAAATGCACCAACAATACGTAACCTCTCTGGAGATAACAAGCCTAAGTTAGTACCACCCTCCTCCTCCTCCTCCTCCTCATCTTCCCTCTTATCCCACACCACATCACCCTCCTCTCCATCTTCCCCCCCAATCCACATAACTCTCCTCCTCATCTCCCTTTCCACCGTACTCAACCCTCCTCCCCACCTCCTCTCCCATTCCATATCATCCTCTTCATCTCCCCTTCCCACCCCCACCTACCTTTCCGGCACCCTTCCCACTTTCCTAAGCATCCCACCCCATCCTCCCCATCTCACCTCCCTTTCCCCAACATACCACCCCATGACTCTTCTCCCCAACTCCCCTCCATCCCTACTCCATGACCCTCCTTCTCATCTCCTCCATTTTCCCACAACTTATCCCCCCTACTACAGACACACACACACACACATCTTTATCACCCTTCTATCTCCACTCCCACTCACAACACCACCTCCTATCACACTCTACCCCCTCTCACAACTCCATCCTCTCTCCCAACTCCACCTCCCTCTCCTCTCACTCTCCAACTACTTCCTCCTCCCTCTCCCCACCCCACTTCCACCTCCTCACCCCACCACCACCACTCTCTCCCACTCACCCAAGGATATAGGTACACTACCATTGGCGGCCGCAACATAAACTGGTGATTCTAACTATTGCTTCAAATGTCAGCGTCGCCCACGAAGGTTCCCGCCAAATTATTCACACGAGAGTGATGTCCTGCTAGGTCGTACACATTGAAATATCACACCAAAATTATTCCCCGGTGGCTTGATTTCGCGACGTGTAATTCTACCTCGGAACTGATTTCTCACCAGTCTTCAGTGTGAGGTTGTCTTATTGTTTTGTAAATTATCGCCAAAATTATTAACATTATTATTCGACAAATTATTCACTGTTGATTGGTGTTTCGCCAAATTATTCATAGTTGATATAAGTTTCGTTAAATTAGTTTTTAATGGTTAAATGTTTCGCCAAATTATTCCCTTTGTTATCTTGCCAAATTGAATTATATTGGAATATTATTAACACAATACATTTCAAGCCAAATTTAACCCAAGTGATAGTTTACTAAATATAATTAATGTTTCTTCATATTCTTTACGCTAAAGGAACTTTTCGCTACATTTCTTACAATAATTGTTGTTCCGTTATTTACAGAGTATTTAGGCGCTTCAACGTGTGGCTAGGGTTAACGAAGTCTTAGTTTTAGGTGCTTCAACGACCAGGTCTTTATAAGCACCGTTCACTAAGTCTTGGTAACGTGATTTCACTTTATTGTTTAGCGCCATCTTGAGGTATTGGCGGCTTAGTGGATACAACACTCACCTCTCTGTCCTAAAGGTTCACTCCCCGGGAACCTCGAGTACAGTATATGGTTACCGTACTTAGTTTTACACAGTTTGAGAAATAAAGTTAATTGCAGTGCCTGTTTCGTTGCTTCCTTGTGTGACAAAGACTTAGTTTACGGTGCGCTGTATCCGAGTGTACGACAAAAGCCTTCTACAACAAATGATAATAATACAAAAATTAAATCATTCATTCTTTATTATTTACAGTTTATGAACACGTCTCTGACATGTAAGATATTACATTTATTATATCATAAGACTTCAATACCTAACCTAACCTAACCTAACCTAACCTATTTTGCACTTTAACTGGGGGGCTTTTGTCCAGGGGGTATTTTTCATAGGAAGCTTTTGTCATAGGGGCTTTTGTCCGTGGGGCTTTTGTCCAGGGAACTTTTGTCCTATGGGGCTTTTGTCCTAGGGAGCTTTTGTTCAGGGGTCTTTTGCCCTTGGGGGCTTTTGTCCTAGGGGGCTTTTGTCCTAAGGGGCTTTTGTCCTAGGGAGCTTTTGTCCTATGGGTCTTTTGTCCTAAGGGGCTTTTGTCCTAGGGAGCTTTTGTCCAGGGGACTTTTGTCCTATGGGGCTTTTGTCCTAGGGAGTTTTTGCCCTAAGGGGCTTTTGTCCTAGGGAGCTTTTGACCAGGGGACTTTTGTCCTAGTGGGCTTTTTTCCTAGGGGCTTTTGTCCTATGGGACTTTTGTCCTAAGGGGCTTTTGTCCTAGGGAGCTTTTGTCCAGGGGACTTTTGTCCTAGTGGGCTTTTTTCCTAGGGGTCTTTTGTCCTCGGGGCTTTTGTCCTAAGGGGTTTTTGTCCTAGGGAACTTTTGTCTAGGGGACTTTTGTCCTATGGGGCTTTTGTCCTAGGGAGCTTTTGTCCTAAGGGGCTTTTGTCCTAGGGAGCTTTTGTCCAGGGGACTTTTGTCCTAGTGGGCTTTTTTCCTAGGGAGATTTTGTCCAGGGGACTTTTGTCCTATGGGGCTTTTGTCCTAAGGGGCTTTTGTACGGACCCTGCTATCTATATCCATACTTCCCCCTAACGAGCCCCCAGTCATATGTTACTCACTTTATGATGGCTAAATAACGTTAATTACAGGACTCCTCGGGTGGTTGTCTGTCTTGGTGGCCGGTGTATCTTTAAGTTGTCCCACAAGACTGATGTAAGGCCAAATTATTAGCAGTGAACTTCATGCAAAAGCGGCTGTGTTGTGCCTAGGAGTGTGAGGTGAAATAATTCATCGTCACCAACTTAAAACTATGTTCATGGAGTCACCAGGCGTAAGGTGAGGCGGGGGGAGGGGGGGGGGGAGGGAACGAGATGGATGGGGGAGAAGGATGACGGAGAGGATAATCTAGTTGTTATTGTTGTTGCTGTTTGTTTGTTTGCTTTAACTGCTTCAGGGAGACAAGAGGAGTAATAGTCCTTTACTATTTTTTCAGGCATATAAACTGCCGGAGTTATTAAATACTTATTACTAATAGGTCTTTAGTTTCTGCAACAGATAACTTTTGACAGTCCAGAATAGCTGACAACACTTTTGTTTTTTTTAATGTCATTGTTGTATATAATTTTACTGTTTCAACTGCCAGAGTCATACAACACTGCTCACGAGGCCTTACTTACAACAACCCTCAACACTAAATGATCATGGGAGACGCATAGACTAATTATTACCTGCCTTTATTATGGATTTAATTTATCAGAGCAGCTACTAAGGTTAATAGCCGCGTATAAATACATTAGGTACCACCATCTAGAAATTAAAGAGAAATTAAATAAACAAAATCTAGTCTCCAGATCAAATTCAAGGTCTTTCGGGTGGCAAGCTAAGTGACTCCATACAAAAGACAACAACTGGTGAGGGAATTAAGGACATCACCGCTGCCGTCACCGCTCTACCTCGCCACCTCCAGCATACTGATGACTCGATCTGGTGTGGTGAATCTCTGTCTCTCTGTTGATGTCGTTCACGCGTTACTATTACTCTCTCTCTCTCTCTCTCTCTCTCTCTCTCTCCCTCAGTTAGTATTGTTTACGTGTTACTACCTCTCTCTCTGTGTGTGTGTGTGTGTTAGTTGATATTGTTTACGGGTATTGTTGCTTCTGTCTCTGTCTTAGCTTAAGTTGTTTACAAAGGAGAGAACGTTTACTCAACTTCTAAAAATGAAAAAACAAAAAAACAATGATAAAAGTGTTTATTAAAATTTATAAAACAAAGACTAAAGATAGAAGGAAAATTTAATGTTTTCTCCCTTCGTTAGTTAAGACATTCCCACCAGTACTATTATCTTCAGTACTGTAGCTAATTATCTTCAGTACTGTAGTTAATTATCTTCAGTACTATAGTTAATTATCTTCAGTACTGTAGTTAATTATCTTCAGTACTGTAGTTAATTATCTTCAGTACTGTAGTTAAATACCTTCAGTACTGTAGTTAATTATCTTCAGTACTATAGTTAATTATCTTCAGTACTGTAGTTAATTATCTTCAGTACTATAGTTAATTGTCTTCAGTACTGTAGTTAATTATCTTCGGTACTGTAGTTAATTATCTTCAGTACTGTAGTTAATTATCTTATGTACTGTAGTTAATTATCTTCAGTACTGTAGTTAATTATCTTCATTGCTATAGTTAATTATCTTCAGTACTGTAGTTAATTATCTTCAGTACTGTAGTTAATTATCTTCAGTACTGTAGTTAAATACCTTCAGTACTGTAGTTAATTATCTTCAGTACTATAGTTAATTATCTTCAGTACTGTAGTTAATTATCTTCAGTACAATAGTTAATTATCTTCAGTACTGTAGTTAATTATCTTCATTACTATAGTTAATTATCTTCAGTACTGTAGTTAATTATCTTCATTACTATAGTTAATTATCTTCAGTACTGTAGTTAATTATCTTCATTACTATAGTTAATTATCTTCAGTACTGTAGTTAATTATCTTCAGTACTGTTGTTAATTATCTTCAGTACTGTAGTTAATTATCTTCAGTACTATAGTTAATTTCTTCAGTACTGTATCAAGATAATATATTTTCTTTACCAATTCTTCTATAATAATTAATTAAATAGGATGACTCGAGGATTGGAACTCTAAGCTTATTTTACCTGAAAGATTAGCCACCCTAATGCCAACCTAATCAAACGCTAACGAAACCTAACCTAACCAAGCTATTATTATTATGATTATTATTATTATTATTAGTAGTAGTAGTAGTAGTAGTAGTAGTAGTATATTATATATAAGTAACAGTAGTACTAGTAGTAGTAGTAGGCTGGAGGGGAAGCTGCCAGTCACGCCATGAGAACGATATTTGAGCAGTGTGATTGTGAGGCCGTTTTCCTGGTGGACGCTTCAAACGCATTCAACATACTTAACCGCAAGGCGGCACTGCACAACATCAAGATCAAGTGTCCAAGCTTTGCAATGTATGTTGAAAACTTCTATAGGAATCCATCAGACCTCTATATAGTAAACAACAAGGCTCTAAGAGGTGATACCATCATACAGTCAACCGAGGGAACAACGCAGGGGGACCCTGCTTCAATGGCAATGTACGCAATAGGCCTATCCGTGCTCCAACACACAATAAAATTTTAAACAACTGAGGTCAAGCAAGTGGCGTACACTGATGACCTTACAGGAGCAGGAAAAGTGGAGGACATCAAAAAGTGGTGGGACCTGGTAACATCACGAGGCCCACAAATAGGGTACCACCCAAACGCCAGCAAGTCCTTCCTCAGTGTGAAGCCAGAACATTATGAACGGGCAATGGAGGTGTTTGGTGGAAGTATGGTCAAAATAACAAAGGATGGCCAAAGACACCTAGGCGCAGTAATCGGCACGACGGACTTCAAGACCGAATGCGTAACAGGAAAGGTGAATGAGTGGGTTAGGGAAATCCAAGCTCTGTCTGAGATTGCTAATACAGAGCCACATGCGGCTTTTGCAGCATTCACCCATGGAGTCAAGCATGGCTGGAACTACCTGATGTGCACTATCCCTGATATCGGGCCCCTCCTCCACCCTCTGGAAGAAGCTATCAGCGTCAATTTCATTCCCAAATTAGTGAAACACCCTCACTTAACCCCAGCAGAAAAATCACTCCTTGCACACCACCGAGACTGGGAGGGATGGGATTGACCAATCCAGAGGAGATTGCTGCCACGGAACATCAAAACTCAGTTAAGCTCACGGCAGCCCTCACGGACCACATAATAGCTCAGAACGCAATAGGGGAGGTGGATACCAGTGAAGTGAACAAGATTAGAAGGTCCATTACGACAGAACGACAGCACAGCCAAAGTGATAAGTTGCAGCAACTGTTGCTGCAAGTACCAGAGAATTTGAAAAAAAAATGTAGCTATAGCGCAGGAGGTGGGCGCCTCGAACTGGTTAACTACGTTACCGATAAGGGCAAATGGTTTCAGTCTCAATAAACAAGAATTTACAGATGCCAATGCTCGAAGGTACGGCAGACCAGTAGAAGGTTTGCCCTCCCAATGCGTGTGTGGCTCTTCCTATGACGTCGATCACGCCACGGTGTGCAAGAAAGGGGGCTTCATGAACATGAGGCATGACGAAGTAAGGGATCTCACAGCAAATATGCTGAAGGAAATCTGCCGTAGACCCGACCCTCCTTCCATTGGATGGTGAGATTTTCCAACATAGGACTTCAAACACATCCAACGAAGCCCATGTTGACGTCAGTGCTCGAGGATTCTGGACGCAGGGACAGCGAGCCTTCTTCGACATCAGGATTTTTGATCCCATGGCCGCATGACACCATAACTTAGCTCTCGATGCTGCACACAGGAGGAACGAGAACGACAAGATAAGGGCATACGGGGAGAGAATTCAAAACGTTGATCAAGCCAGCTTCACTCCTCTATTGTTCACAACCTCTGGTGGGATGAGACCAAGTGCAAGATGCTTCAACGCCAGACTCGCGGAGGTGATATCCGAACAGAAGCAGCAGCCCAGAAGTTATGTTACAGCCTGGATGAGATGTCGACTGTCCTCTCTCCTTCGGTCGGCTTTGCTCTGCCTCAGGCGAACGAGAGCATCGGCCCCAAAGCCGACAACAGTTGCAGATATTGACTATGAGGCTACAGTCACTGAATGCCGCATAGATCTGCGGCTCAACTAACTCAACACAGCTAGGATAGCTACTTATGTATTAGGATATTTAATATTAAGGTAATAAAATGGTGGCGAAGGTGTGACTATTGGGGGATGCTGTAGCTTGCGACATATCCAAAGCATTTGACAGGGCTTGGCACAAGTCTTTGCTTTCTAAACTTCCCTCTTTTGGTTTCTCTCCCCCACTTTGTTTTCTCATCTCTAGCTTCCTTGAGAACCGATCCATGGCAGTTGTTGTCGAGGGATCGAGTTCTCTCTCTTTCTCTACCAGTAGTAGCGTCCCACAGGGTTCTGTTCTTTCACCAACTCTCTTCCTCTTTTTATCAATGATTTACTTCACACTACAACTAATTCTATCCATTTTTACGCTGATGAGTCTACTCTTCACTCTTCCTCACATTTTCCTCTTCCTCCTAACTCTTAATCCAGATCTGTTTCTAGAACTGATATCATTACTTCTATGAACGCGGATCTGTGCAGCATCTCTGAATGGGGAGGTATTTGGTTAAGTTCAATAGTAATGAAACTCAATATTTACCAATTACACTTTGTATATTAGACGATCTCCCACCAATTACATTTCAGGACGCTATCATCCTCCCAAATTCTGAAATAAATATGTTAGGCCTCACCATTTCCTCCAGTATGTCCTGGAAATCACACATCCTTAGTATAACTAAAGCTGCCTCCCGAAAGTTGGGAATGCTGTACAGATGCCGTAGCTACTTCACTCCTGAGCAGTTGCTCGAAGTATTTAAGGGATTCATTCGTCCTAACTTGGAGTACTGCTCTCATATCTGGGGTGGCTCTTCTTCTGTCCAACTATTAGATAGGGTGGAATCAAAGGCATTTCGTCTTATTAACTCTCCTCCTTTAGTCGACAATCTCTCTCCCCTTTCTTTTCGCCGCAATGTTGCTTCACTCTCTCTCTCTTTTACAGGTACTTTAACGGGCAATGTTCGGTGGATTTGGCATCCTGTGTACCACCGGCAAGGCCGTGGGTTCGTAACACATGTCTTGCCCGCGGTGCCCACCGTTTCTCTGTGGATGTCGGTCACACGAGAATAACCCGTTATAGTATCTCCTTCTTTCCTCACACAGCCAAACTGTGGAATGCTTTGCCTTCTTCTGTATTTCCATGCTCTTACAATCTGTCTCACTTTAAAAAGCTGGCTTTCCGGCATCTTCGTGGTGTAGATTAATACAGTATAACCTTTTTTTTCTATATTTACAATTTCTTTCCGTTCTTTTTTTTTCTCGCCCCCCAGGCTCCGTTGTGGGTCGTTTGACCTGTGCCCGGGTGGGCGAATTCCCGTAAAAAAAAAGAAAAAAAAAGTAGTTGTAGTTGGTACCGGTAGTTTGTAATATTATTATTAGTAGTAACTGGTATAAATAATAGTAATAGAAAAAACAAATCTTTAAATTAAAATACGGTTTCAACAAACTAATTATGTTTTTCTTTTGTTATTACGTCACTCTTCACAACCATCATTCTTGTACCCAGGATGTTAGAGGCTTCTTCCCCTATTGTGGGATGTTGTATATGGCTCAGCTACTGATACTGAGGTTGGCTCTTAATGTCTACTTTACTACAGTATATGACTTAATGCTTCATGTTTTCTAGGGTAGGTGGGGGTAATGCCTCATTTTCTATGATAGATATGGTAGATGGGTGGTAATGCCTCGTTTTTTGTGGTAGATGGGTATAATGCCTCGTTTTCTATGGTATGTTGGTGGTAATACCTAGTTTTCTGTGGTAGGTAGAAAGTATTGTCTGGTTTTCTATGGTATGTGAGTGGTATTTCCTCGTTTTCTATGGTAGGTGGGTGGTATTTCCTCGTTTTCTATGGTATGTTGGTGGTAATACCTAGTTTTCTGTGGTAGGTAGAAAGTATTGTCTGGTTTTCTATGGTATGTGGGTGGTATTTCCTCGTTTTCTATGGCAGGTGGGTGGCATTTCCTCGTTTTCTATGGCAGGTGGGTGGTATTTCCTCGTTTTCTATGGCAGGTGGGTGGTATTTACTCGTTTTCTATGGCAGGTGGGTGGTATTTCCTCGTTTTCTATGGTAGGTGGGTGGTATTTCCTCGTTTTCTATGGTAGGTGGGTGTTATTTCCTCGTTTTCTATGGAAGGTGGGTGGTATTTCCTCGTTTTCTATGGCAGGTGGGTGGTATTTCCTCGTTTTCTATGGTAGGTGGGTGGTATTTCCTCGTTTTCTATGGAAGGTGGGTGGTATTTCCTCGTTTTCTATGGCAGGTGGGTGGTATTTCCTCGTTTTCTATGGTAGGTGGGTGGTATTTCCTCGTTTTCTATGGTAGGTGGGTGGTATTTCCTCGTTTTCTATGGTAGGTCGGTGGTATTTTCTCGTTTTCTATGGCAGGTGGGTGGTATTTCCTCGTTTTCTATGGCAGGTGGGTGGTAGTTCCTCGTTTTCTATGGCAGGTGGGTGTTATTTCCTCGTTTTCTATGGCAGGTGGGTGGTATTTCCTCGTTTTCTATGGCAGGTGGGTGGTATTTCCTCGTTTTCTATGGCAGGTGGGTGGTATTTCCTCGTTTTCTATGGCAGGTGGGTGGTATTTCCTCGTTTTCTATGGCAGGTGGGTGGTATTTCCTCGTTTTCTATGGCAGGTGGGTGGTATTTCCTCGTTTTCTATGGCAGGTGGGTGTTATTTCCTCGTTTTCTATGGCAGGTGGGTGGTATTTCCTCGTTTTCTATGGTATGTGGGTGGTATTTCCTCGTTTTCTATGGCAGGTGGGTGGTATTTCCTCGTTTTCTATGGCAGGTGGGTGTTATTTCCTCGTTTTCTATGGCAGGTGGGTGGTATTTCCTCGTTTTCTATGGCAGGTGGGTGGTATTTCCTCGTTTTCTATGGCAGGTGGGTGGTATTTCCTCGTTTTCTATGGCAGGTGGGTGTTATTTCCTCGTTTTCTATGGCAGGTGGGTGGTATTTCCTCGTTTTCTATGGCAGGTGGGTGGTATTTCCTCGTTTTCTATGGCAGGTGGGTGGTATTTCCTCGTTTTCTATGGCAGGTGGGTGGTATTTCCTCGTTTTCTATGGCAGGTGGGTGTTATTTCCTCGTTTTCTATGGTATGTGGGTGGTATTTCCTCGTTTTCTATGGCAGGTGGGTGGTATTTCCTCGTTTTCTATGGCAGGTGGGTGGTATTTCCTCGTTTTCTATGGCAGGTGGGTGGTATTTCCTCGTTTTCTATGGTATGTGGGTGGTATTTCCTCGTTTTCTATGGTAGGTGGGTGTTAATTCCTCGTTTTCTATGGAGTGGGTGTATCTCGTTTCAGGAGTGGGTGGATTTCCTCGTTTTCTATGGTAGGTGGGTGGTATTTTCTTTCATGGAGGTGGGTATTCCTCGTTTTCTATGGTATGTGGGTGGTATTTCCTCGTTTTCTATGGTAGGTGGGTGGTAATTTTTCATTTTCTATGGCAGGTGGGTGGTATTTCCTCGTTTTCCATGGTAGGTGGGTGGTAATGTTTCATTTTCTATGGTAGGTGGGTGGTATTTCCTCGTTTTCTATGGTATGTGGGTGGTATTTCCTCGTTTTCTATGGTAGGTGGGTGGTAATGTTTCATTTTCTATGGCAGGTGGGTGGTATTTCCTCGTTTTCTATGGTAGGTGGGTGGTAATGTTTCGTTTTCGATGGTAGGTGGGTGGTATTTCCTCGTTTTCTATGATAGGTTGGTGGTAATGTCTTATCCCCATACAGTAGAATTATTTAATGCTTAGCCTCTACAATATCTGGCTGCTAATTCTGCTGTCTCGCCTCCACACACACACACACACACACACACACACACACACACACACACACACACACACACATACACACACACACACACACACACGTTACACCATCATTCATCGCCGTCAGCTGTGCTTACATTTTGTTGAGGGGTCGGTGGAGAGGGAGTTAAGGGGTCCCGGTAATGGCATTGTAGGTGCCGGTAATGGTGCAGTAGATGGGGGTATAATGGTGGTGGTTGTCATGGTAATGGTGATGGGTGTCGTGTTAATGGTAGGTGAGTATCGTTAAGTAACAGTAATGGTTTGAGAAAGGTGGCAATAATTAAAGGGTAAGGGGGGGGGGTAATAATGGGCATAGCTGAGTGACATAAATAGTGATAATGGTGATATCGAACAACAAAGGTAATAGTATGTTATGGGAGCCTTAGTGTGCTAATGGTAACGATACAATGGAATAAAAGGGACCTTAATTGGGTTTTGGCACTAATCCCTCCCCTCCCCCACCCCCCGAAACGCTAATAGTGCGACGGAGGTGACAGACGGCTAATGGGTGTGAGGTCTGTGTCAATGGTACAGCAGATATGACGGATTGTCTTACGTGGTGGAAATCTATCGAACCATTAGTTATAACAAATGAATTACTAATGGCTTAAAAATCCCTTATAATTTACAAAACGTCGAAATGGCTGAAATATCCCCTATTGGATAACGTCACCTCACCTCACCTCACCTCACCTCACCCATATACTACTTATTTCACTCTCACTCTTATATTACCTCTTTCACTCTCACCCTGTCATGCACTTCCCTTTTTTTACTCTCACCCTGCCATCACGTCACTTTCTTTACTCTTACCCTGTCTTGGCGTCACTTTCTTCACTATCACCCTGCCATTACGTCACTTTCTTCACTCTCACCCTATCATGACGTCACTTTCTTCACTCTCATCATACAATCATGTCACTTTCTTCACTCACACCCCACCATGACGTCATTTCTTCACTCTCACCCTGCAATCACGTTTTTTTTTTTCTTTTTTTTTTTTAGGTTAAGGTGGGGAAAGGATGGAAGGCATGCTGGGGCTCAAGGCACAGCCAGACATGAGGGATGGAGAAGTCACAACATATAATCGTGGGGGGAAAGGTTGGAAAAGAAGTTTAATGAGTTAAACAGAGGGGGACGACACCCCTTGTTTTACATATTACAGAGTTTGTTGGCTAACTAAGCTAACCTAGGATTTAGAATGAGGTTGCACAATGGTTATTTTAGTAGACAATGACTAGATTGATTTTACAATTACAAGTTTATTAACATCTTATACTGTATTACGTTATGGACTCACTTGATTGTGACGTGTTATATGTGAATTTATATCATCTAAGTTTTAATCTAAGGTGGATCACTGTGGCGGACATAGATGGGTCGCGGGTTGGGTTGTTGTAGTGGCATCACGTCACTTTCTTCACTCTTACCCAGTCATGACGTCACTCTCTTTACTATCACCCTGTCATGACGTCACTCTCTTCACTCTCACCACCCTGTCCTGACGTCACTTTCTTCACTCTCACCTTGTCCTGACGTTATTTTCTTTACTCTCACCCTGCCACCACGTCACTTTCTTCACTCACCCTGTCATGACGTCACTTTCTTCACTCTCACCCCGCAATCACGTCACATTCTTCACTCTTACCCTGCCATTACGTCACTTTCTTCACTTTTACCCTGTCATGACGTCACATTCTTCACTCTGACCCTGTCCTGACGTCACATTCTTCACTCTCACCTTGTCCTGACGTTATTTTCTTTACTCTCACCCTGCCACCACGTCACATTCTTCACTCTTACCCTGCCATTACGTCACTCTCTTCACTCTCACCCTATCATGACGTCACTTCTTCACTCTCACCCTATCATGACGTCACATTCTTCACTCTCACCCTGCCATTACGTCACTTTCTTCACTCTCACCTTGCAATCACGTCACATTCTTCACTCTTACCCTGCCATTACGTCACTTTCTTCACTCTCACCCTGTCATGACGTCACTCTCTTCACTCTCACCCTGTCATGACGTCACTTTCTTCACTCTCACCCTATCATGACGTCACTTTCTTCACTCTCACTCTGTCATGACGTCACTCTCTTCACTATCACCCTGTTATGACGTCACTTTCTTCACTCTCACTCTGTCATGACGTCACTCTCTTCACTCTCACCCTATCATGACGTCACTCTCTTCACTCACGTCACTAATACACCTCTCAGTTCTCTGGTGACAAACGACTCACTCACCGCCCTTAAAAAACATGTCAATAAACCCACTTTGCCTGACTGACCGTCCAATTTATCTCTCGCCGGTAATCGTGAGAGAGAGAGAGAGAGAGAGAGAGAGAGAGAGAGAGAGAGAGAGAGAGAGAGAGAGAGAGATACTCACTTAGGTAAACCATTAACCCATCACCCTTACCCATCACCACCACTCACACCCATCACCACTACCCATCACCCATACATATACATAGCCACCATCCATCACCACCACCCATGACCAACCCCATCACCCATACACCCATAACCACCACCCATCATCACCACCACACATCACCCACACCCATGACCTACACTCATCATCCACACCCATCACCCATTACCATCATACAACCCTTTATTCAACAGTCATACTAAGCAGTTCAAACCTTCAACCTGACGAAAATGGGCTTCGTTATCGGTCGCTCCAGTAGGACCTTTGAACCTCTGATGGGGGAGGGGGGCGGGGAGGAAAGAGGGGAAGTGGTGGGTGGAGGAGATGAGGAGGAAGGGGAACTAGGGGGAGGGGAGATGTCTTTGATGTTTGGAATAAGGGAGCGACATTCATAACGAGGCAACAGGAGGACATGCTTGGCCCCCTCCCCTTCGGAGTCCTCTCTGTCGGACCCCTACCAGGTTAGACCCCTCTCTGTCTGTTATCTACCCTTTAGACCTTTCTCTGTCTGTTACCTACCCGTTAGACCCCTCTTTGTCTGATACCTGCCCGTTAGACCCCTCCCTGTCGGACTCCTACCCATTAGACCCCTCCCTGTCGGACCCTTCAGACCCATCCCCTTCGGACCCTCCTACATATCGGATACCTTCCTGTTGGATCCTTCCCCCTTTGGATCCATCCACTTCGGACCCCTCCATTTCTGACCCCTTCACTGTCGGACTCCTACCCGTTAGACCCCTCCCTGTCGGACCTCCTCTCCGTCGGATCCCTTCCCTTCTACCCCCTCCCTGCTGGACTCCCTGACAAGAGCTCCACCCAAACTCATCGACGAGGTATTGACACGCGGCATTATCGCCAACGCGGCCACCGAGGTGATAAATGGTCCCGATTTTAGACGCACGATTTGTCTGTCGTCTTGGCGGCGTCGAGGCCATAATATTGTGGCGTAAGAGCGACGGGGGGGGGGGGTAAAGTAGCGACAACACACGTGATTGGAGGATAGTTTATGGCTTTGTCTTTAAAAGAAAGAGAGAGAGAGAGAGAGAGAGAGAGAGAGAGAGAGAGAGAGAGAGAGAGAGAGAGCTAAGGTAAGGTAGGTTGGGGGAAAAAATCCTGGTCGTGATTGAGGGAGGGCGAGATTGTTGATGTGTTTTGATGGTTCACATAATTAGATTTGTTTGTCCTATTTTTTTTTTCGACACGAGAGACTTTTGATTTGATGTTTGTGATGTGACAGTGGAACATAAATCTGTGGGTTTTTTTTTTGTTATATGTGTTGTAATAAATTGAGAATATTTCTTCTTTTGTTTAAAATATCCATTGATAACGCTTTTGAATTTCTTATATCTGTTTGAGCTAGTGATGATCATTTTGTAGTTTAGCTAACGAAAGGTATATTATTATGGCTATGTTAGTGAACCAGTAACTCTGTGTTTGTCTTGGTTCTGTTAATTGGGTTTGTTTTTGTCTGTCTGTTTGTTAGGTGTATTTGATGACTGAGATCATATGATTCATTATTTTTGTTTTTTGTGCGGGATTATTTTGATTATGTTGTCTGATATTAATTACCATTATTCTCTGAAGACCTTTTGAATGTTTATTTCTCATCTGTACTGGCTCCCTGCCTTGCCTGTCTCTATTTCTGTCTATCTGTCTTTCTGTCTTGTCTGTCTATATTTCTATCTTTCTGTCTGTCTCTCTCTCTCTCTCTCTCTCTCTCTCTCTCTCTCTCTCTCTCTCTCTCTCTCTCTCTCTCTCTCTCTCTCTAACATTATCCCCTTAACACCTCCCTCTCTCACAACCTCATTAAAGCAGACCTTGAACACAACACAAGTCTCACCTTTCCCTAACAGATACAATCACAGTACAGTAATAATGAAAAGCCCTTAACTATCTTTCTGGAGGAGTAGGAGGAGGAGAATGACCTAGAAAACACAGGTGCGGGAGTGTATAAGTGGCGAACCAAACTTATAATTATCCTATCTGGCACAGGTGGTCCCTTGGGGGATGTGAACTAACCTCTCGCTATTGTTTGTAAACATTAGATGGAAACACAAGGCTCCGGGAGCTCCATTACCATGGCTTTGTAAAGTTTGGATATTTCCTTAGTGAACTAGTGACCAGAATTACTCATTGATAAAGTCTAGATGCAGTATTGACGCCATTTTAAAGTGTTTTACTTTGTAAAGTATAACTGAGTAAGATACGTTCACACATTACGAGCTGGATTTTATGTTTACGTAATTACTTAGTTACGTAGCCACTTATTTGCTTACGTGTGTGTGTGTGTGTGTGTGTGTGTGTGTGTGTGTGTGTGTGGCTGGCCGTGCACCACACATGCAATATTAGAGAAGTTTGATATACACTGAGCTAGCCCCCCCCCCCTCCCCTCGGTGTCCACACACTACCTCTACTACTAGTACACTCTTGTATTACTCTACCTACGAAATATTATGCCATACTTCATTAGTTATCTCAGAATACTACTGTTATACTTATATATTACACTCCCTACACTTCCTAAAATAGTATACTCTTGTGTACTAGTTATATCAGAGTACAACTATTGAAGAACATGTACACTACACTCGTTATACCTACACTAATAGATATAGTGTACTTACTCACTTACTTTTTACTCCAAGGTAAATTTCAGCTCTACGTAATTGTACTAATTACGCCATCTTATGTACAGTTGACTTACTTCTCTACAACATACAGTAGATTTTAATAATTATTCTACGATACTGTACTAGTTACCTCAGCTAATGGACTGTTTGTGAACAAACTCGGTATCAGCAAAAGTAAAAGTTGTGGATATTCAGGTTTTTGAAACTTGCGTACAATATACTATACAAACTAACAGTTGCAACAAGTGTACAATTTATGCAACACATGCAATACACGTACATTGTGGATGAGGCAACATGCTGCAATATTGACCTCAGTTAATGCCCAATATGTTTTATAAATCAAGTATTGATGAAACATTGTCAGTATCTCCCGAACACCGAGAGAGACGTGGCTGAGGTCTCCCTAACACAGGTCCTCTCAGCCCTCAACACCGCCAGCTGAGAAAAAATGAGGTGATATCGCTGTCTTCCTTCCCTGTCTCTTTGACGTCTTATCTCGAGGTCCTGCAGGATATTCCGGAGTCCTAGAAGACCTGTGTGTTGAGGCAGAGCCTGTCAGTCTATCTGTCCCTCTATCAGCGATCTCTTAAGTTAATCTGTCCATCTATCAGAGACCTCTTAAGTCTATCTATCTATTTATCAGAGACCTCTCAATTCCATCTGTCCATCTATCAGCGACCTCTCAAGTCCATCTATCCATCTATCAGAGACCTCTCAAGTCTATTTGTCCATCTATCGACAACATCTCAAAGAATTGCTTCAACGTCTTATCTATCGAATTCCATGATAATTTTCTATTTGTATTTAGTAATCCTTGAAGGTCGACCTCGAAAAGAACACTAATCTATCAATCTATTTATCTATCGAATAGGACCCTGTGTCAGGGTTATGCAAGCAGTGTCTATCTGTAGCGAGTCCTCGGCTCCTTCCTCACGAAGGATAGCGCAGTTTGACAAGGCGAGAAATATTGTCTGCCCACGGTAACTCTCTCTCTCTCTCTCTCTCTCTCTCGCTCTCATCCATAAGGGGGGTGTATAAGTCTTTATCTCTCTATTTATCTTCATTAAGTGGTTTAGGTTATAATACTCCGGTCTCATCACTGCCACAAGACGAGCATTAATGTTGATTAAGACGTAAGGTGAGGCTGTGAGTGATGACTGGTGTTGTGAGGGGGAGTGAGTGAACTCTCTCTCTCTCTCTCTAGGTGGGTGAGAGAGTGGTGAATATTTCTGTTTTCGCTCTTTTTCTCTTTCTTTACCTTATTATTATTATTATTATTATTATTATTAATAGTAGCAGGAGAAGTATCTTAGTTATCCAATTTATAATAATAATAATAATAATAATAATAATAATAATAATAATAATAATATAGTGTAATTATAATTTTCTTATCACCATAAACCTGGAGGTCATAACAAAACACAACCTCTCTTACCTTTCTTCCTCTATACCTGAGACAACAGGACCTACCCTATAACTACAGTCGCCACGTATATTTGAGGTCATTTTATTCACCATGTTTGTACTGTAGTAACTAGCGAGTGAGCCAGATAATACTGTCTTATATTACTATTTAAGGAAAAATAAATAAATTTACGATTATTTGAGAAGTTGTCTTTGGGTCAATACATTAGGGAGTTAGTTATATACGTTCTAATATCGCTAGTTAAGTGTAAATCCTAAATCTATGAGGATTTGAGGATCCATCTCTGTGTCGTAGCTTAAGTGAGTTATTTAGTTATGTTCTCACACTGATAGTTTCCTTAGGGGGAAGCTTAAACTTACGAACATTTGAGGATCCAGGTAGGGCCACGTTAATTGAAATTCATTAAGTCATTCTAATTACCCGAGGAGATGAATATCATTAACTTAATATCAGGATTTAATGTATATTTTGGGGGGCTAATTTTGTTTCTTTAAAAAAATTATTTAAAAGAGATTTCCTTAAAAAATTCTGTTTTGGGAATTTTTGGCTTTGAATAGATAATGTTATATGAACTTAATACGGAAGTAAATGGAAATAACAAGTTCACTTCCTGGATCCACCTAACTAATCTATCCATCTAACTCAACTATCCACCTAACTCTTCTATCCACCTAACTCATCTATCCACCTAACTAAACAATCCACCTCAGTCAACTATCCACCTAACTGAGCTATCCATCAACTCTCAGATCTCAAGCATGGCGGACAGGAGACAATCATCCACTGTATCAATATACAATGGCAGTTTTTTCGCCACGTTTACCCTTAGTGTTGAGAGCTGGCAAGACAAATCGTAATATATTGTTGAGTTTCCCAGTGGGCGTATCCAGCTCTCGGTAATTACCTGTACTGTACATATTGACATCACATTCTGAGACGTACCCCTTTGAGTACTATTACCTGACCCCTTGAGTACAATGACAAAAATCTCTTGAGTACGATGACATAACCCCTTGAGTACGATGACAACCCCTTGAGTATAAAGACATAGACCCTTGAGTACGATGACAAAACACCCTTTAGTACGACGACATAATCCCTTGAGTACGATGGCATAACCTCTTCAGTGCGATGACATAACCCCTTGAGTACGATGCGATGACATAACCTCTTGAGTACGATGACATAACCCCTTGAGTACGATGGCATAACCTCTTGATTGCGATGACATAACCCCTTGAGAACGATGACGAAACTCTCTTGAGCACGATAACATAACCCCTTGAGTACGATGACAAAAACCCCTTGAGTACTATGACAAAAATATGTTTATTTTTTACAAAGGATTCATAAATAGTTTCAGTATGTACAACTCTTCAACAACTCCAGGTTCAGTTGAGTGTTTGAGTGTCTGTCTGGTTCACTGTCGCTGCAAGATATGAACATTTTGATTAGTTTACAGTGCGTGTTGTAATTAAAGCATCAATGAATGCTAACCATGAGTCACTGTACTTACTCGCTGGAAGAAATTTTTGCCCAAACTCATCTATGTTAACCCGGTGTTAATGATGGCTTATGCCCAGGTGCTAACCTAACCTAACCTAACCTAACCTAACCTAACCTCCTAATTGATTTTAATACTATTTGGGCTTAGTCTTAATGGGCCCCAGTCTACAGTAAATGGACCGTAGTGTCTAAAAGGACTGGGGCCTATATCACCCCGAACCATCAAACCTTGGTCACCCTTCGTGTATGGCACCGCCTTCTCCCTCCCCCCTCCTCACCTCAGTGCCATCGACTATATCTCAGTACTCCGCTTGGCACCCACTGGCACCATGTAATATTCACAGCTTGGTGCCACTGCAGTAACCACCGAGATCAATAATTAGGGAACAAGGTGGTCGGTCGGGAGGTAGATGGGGAGGGTGGTGGGGAGGAGGTGTGGTGCAAGTCATTACGTACTGCGGGGAGGGGAGGAGGAGGGGAGAGACGAAGAGACAAGGTAAAAGAAGGACGGGGAAGGGAAGACAAGGAAAGGGGATTAGGAGGGTGAGAGTCAGGGGAAGGGGGAGAGGTAGGAGTAATTTTAAAGGGAGAGGGTGAGGGGTAAGGGGAGAGGGAAAAGTAATTCACAAGAAAAGAATATTGGGAGGGGGGTGAGGTTGGTGACGGGGAAGGGGTTGAGGGTGGTGACGGGGGAGGGGTTGAGGGTGGTGACGGGGGTGGGGGGTGACGGGGGAGGGGGTGAGGGTGGTAACGGAGGAGGGGGTGAGGGGGTGACGGAGGAGTGGGGGTCATGCCTTACATGTCATAACAGGTCTCGCGAGATCTTTATATTTACTCGTATATTGAGGTGTTGTTGTTGTAGTTGTGGTGGTGATAGTGGTTGTTGTAGTTGTTGCTGTTGTTGTAAGGGTGCTGGTAGTGTTATTATTACACGTGTTGTTGTTGTTGTGGTGGTGATAGTGGTTGTTGTAGTTGTTGCTGTTGTTGTCAGGGTGCTGGTAGTGTTATTATTACACGTGTTGTTGTTGTTGTGGTGGTGGTGATAGTGGTTGTTGTAGTTGTTGCTGTTGTTGTAAGGGTGCTGGTAGTGTTAATATTACACGTGTTGTTGTTGTTGTGGTAATGTTATATCGAATCTTATTGTTGTAATGGTTGTGGTTGTATGTTCTTGATGGTGTTGTTGTTGTAATTGTTGTAGGGGTGGTGATAATGGTTAGTACCATATCAAATGTTGTTATTGTTGTAGTGATGATGGTGTATCAGAAGTTGTGGTTATTATTGTTGTTCATTTCTTGTTTGGGGTAAATAATGGGGCAGTCATTATAGTAACGGCCTGATATATGTTGTGTTATTGTGACATGTTTATAATTGAGACGCTTGTGGTTGTTGTTGTTGTAGTTGTTGCTGCTGTTGTTATAGTTGTTACTGCGCTTGTTGATGTTATTTTTGTTGTTGTTGTGGTTGTTGTTTTTGTTGTATTTAGGTATACTTCAACTGACAAGATAATTTCTCTTATACAGCACAAAACTGTACTGGCCTGTGTATAGGACGTTATATTAAGGCAACTGCGGGTATAACTGTGTGTAGCATTATACTGACATACATATATACGTTTCATATGAATATGTAACGTATATATTGACATACATATATCCGTGTGTGTGTGTGTGTGTGTGTGTGTGTGTGTGTGTGAGTTTCCTTACTTATGTTTTTTTTTTTTTTTTTTTTTTTTTTTACGGGGATTAGCCCACCTGGGCACAGGTCACTGACCCACATCGGGGCCTGGGGGGCGAAAATATAATAATAATAATAATAATAATAATAATAATAATAATAATAATAATAATAATAATAAAGAACCATAAAGAAATTAAAAAAAATCAAGAGTAAGAAACAATATATGTGTGTATGTATGTTGTGTTGTCAAAGTATGAGAAACAATTGAGACCCTGCAATTGTGTGTAAATGAGGCAGAAAGTCAGATCATCAACCTGGGACTTGGTCACAATTATACATGTGATATCCAAACACATCTTATATACACACACATACAGTAATATATACAGTATATAGGCTATATTACAGGTAGACATTTTCCTGAGGGCGTGCACACACACACACACACACACACACAATGTACACACAGTAGTACTTCAATTATCCACCTGCACTAACCATATTAATGGACAAACATACAAACATAACGTGATAATTTCTACACAATCATAATACCTTATTCAGATAAAGGTTGCCAATTGGTGTTTATTCAGTTAATTATTTGTTTATATATCAAGAAGAGTGGAATGCGTTTTTGCTCGCTCCTGCAGGGCGCTCCACCAGTCAACGGCGACAAAGATTGCCTTTGATGGCTATATTTGCTTTCTGATTGGTCTAGTCATTTGTTTAAAACGAATGATTACACGTTCCAAACTCACCTGGAAAATGTTGCCATATAGTAAGTATTTCCTTTACAATAAAAACCCGGTCATTTTGAATACCTGCCCTCACACCCTCGTGTCAAACAGAGAATAATTCCGAGTTGTTAATTAAAATAATCCTGAGTTATCATTGGCCAGTTGTCTCGTAGAAAAGAACGTGTGTATGAATATTAGAATACGTTCTCGGTGTTGCCATATGATAGTCCTTAATTAGAGGAGAGAGTTCTTGCAATTGTTTTTGTGCAGTGCGTGACGTGCTCTATAAACAACAAGTAATAACATTGTGGGGGTATTTTTCACTCTACTGCTGCCAGGAATCATACAAGTGATGAATGGCGGTGACTAGTCTTGTGAAGGTGTACTTTTAATCATCCAGGCTGCCAGGTAGTGTAAACAAGGTTATAAACAAAGGGACCTCTGAACCTACTCTGGGGCCTGACTCTTTAAACATTACGCTTGTTTGTTTTTGTTTGTTTTTTCTCTTGTTTATTCACTGTTTGCTGCTTCTTTGTTACTGTCACTGTTCTCTTCTGTTTGTATGTTATCCTAGTTGTTTATTTATGTTAACGTCATTGTTTTCACTCCTGTTTCTCCAACTGTTGTTTGCTTCTGTTAATATCACTGTATTCACTCCTGTTATTATCTACATCATTAACCTTTCTGTTTACTTCTGTTAACGCCACCCTCCTCACTGTTTCTCCTCTTGATATTGTTTACATCATTAACTTTTCTGTTTACTTCTATTAACGTCTCCATCCTCACTCCTGTTTTCCCCTCTTGGTACTGTCTACAATATGGTTAACCTTAATGTTTACTTCTGTCAACATCACCCTCCTCACTCTTGTTTCCCCTTTCGTTACTGTCTACATGGTTAACCTTTCTGTTTGCTTCTGTCAACATCACCCTTCTCACTCCTCATTCTCCTCCTTTATTGTCTACATCATTATCCTCGCTGTTTGCTTGTCCCTCATCGTCAATTTCCATTACCTTTCGCTCACGTCCACCGCCTGATTGATTAAGCTTGGAGGGCGAGTCTTCCTTCTTCCTGCTTGACCCTGCTTGATTAAAGGCACGGAACCTCCTCCCCCTCCCCCTCCTCCTCCTCTTCACCTTCTTCCCCTCCTTCCTGTTATTGTACTCGAAGCTCTTTTCCTGTCTTTCTATTTCTCCTTCTCCTCCTTTTTAATTTTCTTCTCTACCGCATTCTTCTTCTTCTTTCTTCTTCTTCTTCTTCTTCTTGTTTATGTTTGTTCTTGTTTTTGTTGCCTTTGTTGTTGTTTTGGTTGCTTTTTTGCTTTTAATTTTGTGGTTGTTTATGTCGTTGTTGTTGTTGTTGTCGGTGTTTTTGTTGTTTTGTTGTTTTTGTTCTTCTTCCAACTACATCATTTTTGTTGTAGGTTAACAAGTGTAAGTCATTAATTCTGATCACCTGAGTATACTGCGGTGACACACACACACACACACACACACACACACACACACGCACACGCACACACACACACACACACACACACACACACACACACACACACACATACACACACGTATGTCATAGTGAAGAAAGATAATAAACGGATGAGAGAAACAGGCGGAGGGGAGAGGAGGAATGGAAGAGGAGGGGGGGGAGGAAGCGAAAAGGGAAGGAGGGAAGAGAGGAGGAAGGCAGGAGAGGGAGAAAAGGAAGAGGTAGGGAGAAAAGAGAAAGAGGGGTAGGAAGAGGTGGAGGATGAGGAGGAAGGGAAGAGGAAGAGGCAAAGAAGAGGGAGGAGGAGGGAGCACAGGCAGTGGCCCATGGTTGAGGTTGGACACAATCTTTGGAGTCGTGGCGGTAGTTATCGAGAGCGTGATCACCTGGGGAGAGTGGGATGAGTGGTGTGAGTGGGGGGATGTGGTGGGGAGGGAAGAGGTGGTGAATAAGGAGGAGTGAGTGGGGAGGGGAATGGGATGAATGGGAAGAGTAGGAATTGGAGAGGAGAGAGGATTTGGGTGGGTGGTAGGAGTAGGGAATTGTGAGGAGGGGGAGTAGTTGAGTGGGGAGTGATGGGTTGAGAGTGAAATTGGTTGTGGGTGAGTTGGCAGAGTGGGGAAAGGGGGGAGAAGGGTGAGTGGGAGGAGTGGGGAGGGAGAGTGGTGAGTAATGGGGAGAGTGATTGAATGAGGGAGAGTATTGGTGTAGGGAAGTGGATGAGTGGTGGTGGTGGTGATGGGGGAGAGGAGATGAGTGGTGGGGAGTGGGTGAGTAGACAAGTGATGGTACGAGAAAGTGAGTGGGTTAGTGATGGAATTCCTCGAGTGGCGGAGAGGTCGAATGGTTGTAGTTAAGGTGTAATGAGAGGGAGAGAATGAGTGTGAGTGAGAGAAGGGGTGAGAGGGTGGGGATAAGAGATGATAAAGTGAGATCGAGATATTGAAAAAAAATAGAGAAAAAACAGAGATATGATTTAACTGTGTTTTCTGCCTCACACATCAAAAAGTTACCATGACAAACTACCTGTGTGAATACCTTTAAGTAAATAATACAGGGAACAGCATCACTAATCCATTTATTAATGTCGTAATTAAAAAAATCACTTCATATACTCTTACTGTAACTAAGATACTCTTCAGCATCGCTTAAATACAACTCATATTACTGTGGTACCTTAACCCGGAATCAGTGCTGTAAAGTACGACAGTTTGGAGGAGGACGACTGGCAGTTCTCTGGGGACTCGCTTCTCTCCTTCCCTGGTGCAACCCGGAGGTGATCAGTACTAGCAACCTGGCGGGCGCACGACGTCCTCTGAATATACAATCCCCAATTACTGTACTGTCACCCCCCCTTAAGAGGTACCCCTAGGGAAAGCTTAGCCACATAAGCCTAGTTTGACGACCATAGGCTCAAGGCTCCTGGAACAGCACGGTACCTTCAGCGGACAAAGCCAGATATCGGGAGTACTAACAGAGACGTAGAAACTGTGTCTATAAGTCAATTCCCATATTTTGGAACAAATTTTCTACAGCGAGTGTTTTATCGACGAGCAGTTTGTCAATATACAGACTTTTGACCTAACAAAGCCAATCGCGACACCAACAACTTCACTCAAGTCCAACACCACCACCACCACCACCTGCCACTACCAACACCTCGTACCACTACCTACCACCGCTTATCACCACCACCACCACTAACTGAACCACCTACCACCATCTACCACTACCAACACCACCTACCACCACCAACACTCCCACCATCTACCACTACCAGCACTTCCACCATCCACCACTCCCAACAACACTACCACCACCATCATATATCCCAACCACTATCATCTACTTCCACCACCTACCACGATCTACCACCACCTTCTACCAACACCATCACAAAGTCACCTTTTTCTACCCACCGTCATGTATCGGCAGGCTTGGTTGGGGCACAACCTGGAATTATCGACTTTTTCCCCAATAGTGTTCCTGGTCCTATTAAAGTCAGGTGTTGGGGAGGGGGAGGGCATAGTTAGGGAGAGGCAAAATGAGTCTTACCCGCAGAGTAAATAAGGGAGATATTTGACATGGCTTCACCTCTTGTTGTCCCGCTAGCACGAACTACATAATTTCTTTGACGGATTCGGCAGCAAATTGCATCGTGTTGTTTGTAAACTGAGTTATCAATACCAGGCGAAGTGTAATGGTGGCCCTCCTAGTGTATTGATCTTCTGGTTGGGTCACACACACACACACACACACACACACACATACACACACACACACTAAACGTTATGGTTATGCAGTTCAAGTCGAAAGGTATTATTCAGGGTCTTGACTTAGGAATAGAAAAAGTATTATTGACCTTCTTAAAGTGATGTTTTGTTGACTGATTTAGTGAGACATGTTTGAGAGGTGTTGGGAGGTGTGGTGGTGGGAGGTGTGGGGTGTTGGGAGGTGGTGGTGGGAGGTGTAGTGTTGGGAGGTGTGGTGTTGGGAGGTGTGGTGGTGGGAGGTGTGGGGGTGGGAGGTGTGGTGTTGGGAGGTGTGGGGTTGGGAGGTGTGGTGGTGGGAGGTGTAGTGGTGGGAGGTGTGGTGTTGGGAGGTGTGGTGTTGGGTGGTGTGGTGGCGGGAGGTGTGGTGTTGGGAGGTGTGGTGTTGGGAGGTGTGGGGTGTTGGGAGGTGTCATGTTGGGAGGTGTGGTGTTGGGAGGTGTGGGGTGTTGGGAGGTGTGGTGTTGGGAGGTGTGGTGTTGGGAGGTGTGGTGATGGGAGGTATAGGTGATTGGGTTAAAGGGTAGATAGACCTGTTGATTTTATCAACCTCAGAGAGAGAGAGAGAGAGAGAGAGAGAGAGAGAGAGAGAGAGCCAACTATGCAGAACTCGTGGGCTTAGTAAGTTTCTTGTTGGATTATTACATACAAGACCCGAGTCGAGGATTTGTTAAACTATGTACTAAAGTTTATGATGATTAAGAGGAAGTGGAGTA
>CAUDMG010002478.1:2195000-2237500 GCA_958450375.1 Homarus gammarus | reverse complement strand
TGCATTGGGAGTGTGACGTTGAGACCCCCTTTTCAGATCCCCCCCATCAGAGACCCCTCCCTCCTGACCCCTCCCTCGGAAAAAAAATAAAGGAATACACAAAACCAAAAATAATACTTTAAACCTAAAATACTAATTAAAAATAAGAATAATAATAATAAACAAAAAGAAACTATCGAAGAACTTAAGAGAAATTAACTAAGACCATACAGAGCTATTGAGACCTAAAACAGGCCACGCGAGACCGAATAATCAATAATGGTCTTTGGAATGGTAATAACTCTCAGCCTCTCGTCATCACAACACACACTAACTTTTTTTTCAGTAAGTTATTTGCAAGTTTTAGTTGATAGGTCAACTGCAGGGTACACGCTTGTGGGGAGTATTATTAGAGAGAGAGAGAGAGAGAGAGAGAGAGAGAGAGAGAGAGAGAGAGAGAGAGAGAGAGAGAGAGAGAGAGATACAAATAGATTGATAGATAGGTGGAATAGTTAAATAGACTGTTAGATAAATATATAGATGGGAGAGAGAAAGAGAGGGATATAGAGAGCTACAAATAGACAGAAAGAGATGCAGACAGAGGAAGACAAATACAAACAGGGAGACTGTCCAAATATAATTATAGCAGCTAAAGACAGAATAACCGACAGATTTACAACCACAGACAGATAGACAGAGAGACAGACAAGAGAGACGCAGACATACACATAGACAGAAACACAGACCTGTAAACAGACAGGTAGTCAACCAAAGACAGACAGACAGAGAGAGAGACGAATATGCAAACAGCTAGATAGACAGACAGACAGACAGACACTCAGACAGCCAGACAGACAGCCAGAGAGACAGACAATCAGACAGCCAGCGAAACAGATATTCCAATTCAGTGGTTTTCATTGTGATGTTAAAACCCGGACTGACATCGACGTATCTCACAAGACCTGAAAAAAAAATTGTGCGGTAATGATGGTAATGGTGGTGGTAATGGTGGTGGTAGTGGTGGTGGTGGTTGAGGTAGCGGTGGTGGTGGTGGTGGTAATGGTGGTGGTAGTGATGATGGTGGTTAAGGTAGTGGTGGTGGTGGTGGTGGTAATGGTGGTGGTAGTGATGATGGTGGTTAAGGTAGTGGTGGTGGTGGTGGTGGTAATGGTGGTGGTAGTGATGATTGTGGTGGTGCTTGAGGTAGTAGTGGTGGTGGTGGTGGTGATGGTGGTGGTGGTGGTGGTGGTGGTGGTTGAGGTAGTAGTGGTGGTGGTGGTGGTGGTTGAGGTAGTAGTGGTGGTGGTGGTGGTGGTGGTGGTGGTGGTGGTGGTTGAGGTAGTAGTGGTGGTGGTGGTGGTGGTGGTGGTGGTTGAGGTAGTAGTGGTGGTGGTGGTGGTGGTGGTGGTAGCTAGTTGTAGTTTTAATGGTGATAGTGGTAGTAGTATGTAAATTAACATGTGAAACACCATAAATTTCGACTCTCTCTCTCTCTCTCTCTCTCTCTCTCTCTCTCTCTCTCTCTCTCTCTCTCTCTCTCTCCTTTCTTAATCTTCGTCCTTCGCCATTTTTTTTTAAATTTCTCTCAGTCTCTCTCTCAACCATTCTTCTCCTTTCTATGGCCCCTATTTCCACCCTCCCGCCCTTCTTCCTTCCCACTCTATGACTTCTCTGCCCCTCTCTCAAACCCCCCTCCCTGCTCCCCTCCCTCTTCCCCTTTTTCTCACTCCCATTCTTCTCCCCCCCTTTCTCATTTCCATTCTCTCTCTCTCTCTCTCTCTCTCTCTCTCTCTCTCTCTCTCTCTCTCTCTCTCTCTCTCAGATTATTGTTCCCACCCCGTCTCCCTCCCACCATCTCCCTCTCCTTTTCTCTCCCCTCTCATTCTCTTATATTATTCCACCCCTCTCTTAATCTCTCTCTAATACTTCCTACCTTAATATCTTCTCTGTTTTGTTCCTCTTTTTATCAGGTTTATTTTTCTAATCTTGACTCCATTTTCTCGTTTATTCTTTGTCGGTCTGTTTCTCTTTCTATGCAATGTTTCGTTTCATCAATTTATTATAATCTCTCATTTCCTCCCTTCTATCTTCTCTTTCTCTCTCTTTCTGTCACCATATCTCTCTCTGTCTCTCCCCTCATCAGCTATCATTTTTCAGGCTTGTAGATTCCAAGTCTTTCAGAAGGTTTCATCACCTGTTATTAACCTGTATTAAGTGTAATTTAACCCTTTTGATGTGTTGGGGAACTAACATCTTTTTTTTCCTCTTGTTTCAACTCCACTAAAATTGAATACTAAATTTCCCGGATGAATTTCGTCCCTCTGGTTTGAATTAAAGGTCCTGGTACCACTCAGAAGGGATTGAAAAATTGAGGTAGGTGCTGTTATGATTTTGGAGTTGAGAGGTAGAAAGTGGTTTGGGTGTGAAGATAAAGGGTTTTAGAAAGTGGGTTTTTAGTTTGATGGTAGAAAGTGGTTTTGAGTTTTGTTTAAAGGAAAGGAAGTGATTTTCGTTTTAAGAAAAAAGGGTTTTAGAAATTAGGTTTTTGGTTTGAAGGTAATGGGTAGAAAGTGGTTTGGGGTTTAAGATGATGGGTAGAAAGTAATATTGGTTAGGTGGTTGAGTAGTAGAAAGTATGTTTATAGTAAATCTGAAAGGATAGAAAGTTGCATTCATCTTTCACCGTTCAATTCCTGTGGACTGAATCTAAGGTCGAGATCCACTGAACTATGATTGAGGATTGAGATAGATATTATTTTGATCTAGAATAGAAGGAGAAATAATTGATGGGTAACATTGATGGGAACAAAGTTGTGTTCATGAATCCTCGAAGTATCTGTAGTTGAAATTGATGATTTTTTGTAAGTCTACGATATTGGTTGAAAAGTTGTTTGTGCAATTGAAAGTTGATTAACATTCAATTCAAGTAGACAACATTATCTCAGATGATGAAAACGATAATTGTTTGTTGATGAATGTGATAAAGGGTGGAAGGAAATCAATAGGTGTTTAGATATGTAGTTTACCGTAATATAAACAAAACGAAATAAAAAGACTGACGCACAAGTAAGAAACAAGAAAAAACAAATATGGATAATACTTACACAAAAACAAGCGAAAACAAATACAACCAAGAAACAAGAATAAAGCAACAAACACAACCATATACAATATCCCAAGGAGAAAAACAGGTGTTTTTTCCCACACACAGTGAGTGTCAGGATGTTTTTCATCCCTCTGGAAATATAATCAGGGTTTTCTTATTCAAATTACCTCAGGATGAGGTATTCAGAAATTGACTCGGTAATCAGGTTAGGGAGGGTCAGGTTACACTAACACGTGGAGGTGAGGGTAACGTTGGACTGCCTTAGTAAACATTTACCCTTCACCAATATATTTCCTTAAGAACTGACCCCATTCTGTCTGCAAGGTTTTTTTTTTGTGTTTGGAAGATTTAATGTGGCCGAATGGATATAGTACTCGCCTCTTGATATAGTGTTAGATAGTTCGAGTCCCGCAGTCGTTCAGTAAATAGAGCAACTCAAGTCGACCCAGTTGCAGGATGCAGTGTCGGCCACGCTGCCTCCATTTGTGTCATAATCATATTTAGTGTGTTTTATCCACGCTAATGGTAACAGGCCAACAACACGACAACCACACAGTGAGCTAATGAGCTTTATGAATCAAGGGGTTGCCCAGGAAGATCGGAAATCTCTTAAATTGCACTGGTGAATATTAGTTCCGTCTATAATAGCACATATACAAGTTCTATAATATATAATTTAGAATATTAAAAAATTATATAATCCAACTTTAAACTTTCTTTTACCAAAATTAATTTAAATGAATTATGACTTTCCAGTAGATAATTCTTTTTTAAATATCTATGATATTTTCTTGCACATACTAGATAGCTTTATAAAGTAATTATCACTTCAAAATGATAAATAATTATACCTTCTACTGTACTTATCAGTAGTCACAAAACAATACAAGTTAAGGTGTCCCTCATTCCTTGACAACTCCGGTGTAAACTGACATAAAACTTATTTAATCAGGAGTCCGTTGTTGTTCTCTAAAAATTTTACAACCAATAATTTTTGTTTTAAATATTTCAAAAAAAATTATTTCACAAAAATCCTTCACTACCAAACGTATTTTTATATCGCTCAGAAAATTTGTTTTAATTATTTTTGTGATTGGTTAAACTCTGTTTGGAAGTACAACATTTTTAAATTAAACTGATTCACATATCTGTAATGTTGGACTGTGGTCGCCAACCCTTAGATCTGATGATTGATTGATTGTTGGATTGATAAGATTATGTATTTAGTATGATATGTCGCAATCGTTTCTCACTCAAATTTTCTGAGAGACACACACATGTATCTCAACTCATACAAACATGCTAAAAGTGACCCATAGCAAAATATGCCGACACACACACACACACACACACACACACACACACACACACACACACACACATCTTTCATCCAGGTGTCGTAAACAAAATGGTCACCGCTGTATAACTGTTTACATGTGCTTACGAAAAAGTCATTGAACACCTGTTGACTTTGTCTTCCTTTTTCAAACTTTTTCTCAAGTGAGTTACTTTAATTACCTGTTGTCGGTACCTGTAATAATTTTACCTGTCTTTAGTTCTCAGTCTGAGGAATGTTGGTCTGTGTGTCGGTCGTGGTATTGTGTGTGTGTGTTATGATAATAATAATAATAATAATGATAATAATAATAAACGATTTATTGATATAGAGTTGCAGCCGGTGGCTGAAAATATACAAACTTACATGTGATTTAGACATAATGATATGCGTTTAATACATTTACAGGGCTGTACAGTACATAAGTCAGGAGTTGTTTATTATTTTAACAATAGATGGGATGGTGCTGTTCTTATATCTATGAGTGCGGGCTCTTATGGGCTGAATTTTGTTGTAGTGGCGGACTGCGCGAGGTGGGCGGGGGACTGCCAGTGGCAGGAGGTGGCGATGATGAGGATGGTGCAGTAGTCCACTGCCAAACCTGAGGGATGACATTTCCAGGGTGGAGAGAGCGTTGTTGTAGCCGGAGTATTCTGCGCCGAGCATGATTCTGCAGGCCCTTTCCTATACTTTCTCTAGCTGGCGTTGTTGGGTAGAGTTGAGAGAAGACGACCAGGCTGGTGACGCATACGTTAATTTGGGGAGAATGAAGGCGTTGTAGATAGTCCTCAGCTCTGGCGTGAGTGCCCCAAGTGACCTGAGTCGTTGTAGCATGTAGAGTCGGTACGAGGCTGCCTTGATTGTGTTGTTTACATGGGCCTTTCAGTCCAGTTTGTGGTCTATGGTAACACCCAGGAGTTTGGCAGACTGCACTAACTGGAGAGGATGGGCACCCACTGTGACTGCTGGAGATTGCACTGGAGTGGTGGCGGTATTGATGTGCATAACTACGGTTTTGGTGTGGTTGATGGTGTCCTTGTTCTCCGTAGTCCATGCCTGTAGCCTGTCCAGGGTGCCTTGTATCTATGAGTAGTCCGGTGAGGTGTTGTCCACTGTAACCCCCACAGTGCAGTCATCCACGTACTTCCACCTGTGAGAAGTGTCCAATTAAGCGTCGTTGATCAGGATTAGGAAGCACAGTGGTCCCATCTTGGTCCCCTGTGGAACACCGCAGGTAAGGTGTTGGAATGTGGAGACTGAACCCTGGTACCTGACTGCCTGACGATGCTCACTCAGGAAATCGGTGAGCCATGAGACCAGGTTGGTGGGCAGCCCTAGTGCAATGGCCTTGTTGATAACAGTGAAGTGATCAACAAGGTCAAAAGCCTTCCTGAAGTCAACAAGGGCAACGGCCTGTGATGTCTTACGTTTCTGCAGGTTTTTGTGCAGGAAATCCAGGAAACTAACTAAGCAGTGTGATGTTGAGGAGGTCTTCATATTGCCAGATTGCTGTGGATCAATTGACTGATAAATACGAGCAAATGCCCACTCTGTGTGTGTGTGTGTGTGTGTGTGTGTGTGAAATTTCTCAGAGTCATTTTGTTCTTCTGAAAGATGTAGTTAAAAAACTGGTTTAAAATGTTTTGCCCTTCAAGTACGATAACTTAATCACTTTGAGTACGATGACATAACCCCTTGAGTACGATGACGTAACCCCTGAGTCCGATGACTTAGCTCCTTGAGTACGATGACAACCTCTTGAGTACGATGACATAATCCCTTGAGTAAGATGACATAACCCCTTGATTATGATGACATAACTCCTTGAGTACGATGACTTAACACCTTGAATACGATGACTTAACTCCTTGAGTACGATGACATAACCCCTTGAGCACGATGGCTTAACATAAGAACATATGAACATAAGAATGGTGGAAACTGCAGCGAGCTCATTGGCCCATACTGGGCAGTCCCGTTTACACCCTATCGCTCATTTATCCATCCAACCTAAGTTTGAACCAATCCAGCGTATTCGCGTTAATGAAGATGTTTGGTAACTTGTTCCACTTATCCACTACTCTATTTCCAAACCAATGTTTACCTATATCGCACCTAAATCTTCAATTCCACGTGCCTCCACTTTACGGATTAGTCCTTCGTGGGAGACCCTTCGAAGGCTTTGCTAAAGTTAAGGTAAACCACACCATAATCGTGTCCATCATCTACTGATTCAAAAACAATTGAAAGGAATGATAATAGATTTGTCAGACATGAACGCTCACCTGTGAACCCATTCTATCCTCCAGGATTCTGGTACTACACAGGTTTTTAATGACATATTAAACAAGTTTACTAAGGGCAAACTAAATTCTTCTTTACATTCCTTAAATACTCTGGCAAATATCTCATCGGGACCTGGCGGCTTATTAGGCTTTAGTATATCTATTCGTTTACTAACATCGTTATAAGTCATTACTATTTCACTTAATCTATTTTCTTCAATATCTCTGTAGATAGTCGGTGCCTCGGGTATCATGTTTTAAGCACGATTACTTAACCCCTTGAGTGTGATGACATAACCCCTTGAGTGTGATGACATAACCCCTTGAGTATGATGACTTAACGCCTTGAGTACGATGACATAACCCCTTGAGTACGATAACATAACCCCTTGAGTACGATGACATAACCCCTTGAGTACGATGACATAACCCCTTGAGTACGATGACATAACCCCTTGAGTACGATGACATAACCCCTTGAGTACGATAACATAACCCCTTGAGTGCGATGACATAACCCCTTGAGTACGATAACATAACCCCTTGAGTGCGATGACATAACCCCTTGAGTGCGATGACATAACCCCTTGAGTATGATAACATAACCCCTTGAGTGCGATGACATAACCCCTTGAGTACGATGACATAACCCCTTGAGTGCGATGACATAACCCCTTGAGTACGATGACATACCCCTTTGAATACGATAACATAACACCTAGAGTACAATGACATAACACCTGGAGTACAATGACATAACCCTTTGAATACGATAACATAACCCCTTGAGTACGATGACATACCCCTTTGAATACGATTACATAACCCCTTGAGTGCGATGACATAACCCATTGATTCTGACGACTTCCTATACTGACGCTCCTCTTCTCTTTTCTTTTTTACAGCATCATCACCACCGTCGTCATCATCAATATCATCATCATCATCATTATCATTATCATCATTATCATCATGGCTAACGTCATCATCAGACCACAAAGAAGAGGAAACAGAAGAAGGAATAACAGCCGCAGGAAGAGGAGGAGGAGGAAGGGGCAAAGGAAGAGAAGGCGAGTTTACCTGGTTCAACCCCCACCATCACTACAGCATGCAGCAGCAGGAGACGACGCCGCAGCACCGCCACCACCACAAGTACTACCACGACCAAAACAAACATAAGGTCCGCCATCACCACGAACTCCGGAAGCTGCGGCGGAGGAACATTGATAACAGATTCCAGCCCAAATTTACCCACACGGAATACCAACAGACAGTGAAGGAGAACCTACCTTTGCACACATCTATATTACAGGTAAGGTGCTGGTGGCGGGACTCAGATAGATAGATAGATAGATAGATAGATAGATAGATAGGCACAAAGATAGATAGATAGATAGATAGATAGGCACAAAGATAGATAGATAGATAGATAGATCTATAATGGAGATAAATAGATAGATCGATGGACAGAAAGATAGGTAAATAGATAATGGATATATATATATATATATATATATATATATAGATAGATGGATAGATAGATAGATAGATAAATAATGGAGATAGAAGGAAAGATAGATAGATAGATAGATAGATAGAACGAAAGAAAGAAGGAAAGAAAGAAAGAAAGAAAGAAAGAAAGAAAGAAAGAAAGAAAGATAGATTGATAGATAGATAGATAGATAGATAGATAGATAGATAAACAATGGAGATAGAAAGAAAGATAGATAGATTGATAGATAGTAGCTGGTGACGGGGAAGAGGTGGATAGATAGAAAAAGAGATAGATATATAGAAAAGTTATGACAATAATAGATATAAGAGTTAAAATAGTAATGAAGACAGAGGGACTGATAGATATACCTAACACCCACACACCCCCTTCTCTCTCTCTCTCTCTCTCTCTCTCTCTCTCTCTCTCTCTCTCTCTCGTACAGGTCCAGGCTACGGACGACGATATGGACAGACACGGACTAATTCAGTACAGAGTGAGCGACCCAGTCAACTTTGAGATAGACGAGGGCGGTGTCTTATATAACATCAGGCCACTGGACTTTGAACACACCAATGGGGAATATCTTCTTCAGATCTACGCCGAGGACCAAGGTACTGACGAAGGCGATGAAGGATAGTTGATGTTAAAAGAATATATTAACTTGATTTCACAGGATAAACATGGTTATATGGGGATCTTTAAGGCAATCATATGTTTTCTTAATCTGAAGATGGAATAGTTTTTTGTTTTTAAGAATAATTGTTTTCACGTATTAAATAAATGCACAGTCAGGGTTAAAAGTCTTGAACACTTGACAGTATTTGGCATGTAAGTACCCGAAGATCTTAGGTATTAAGGAGAGTTTTATCCCATTTTGTGGCTAGGGCAGAATAAGTGATGACAAGTAGTGTTATTAGTATAACCCAATCATATATGTATAACTCAGAAGCAGATGCCAGATATTGCTGAGTGTTCAAGACCTTTGACCTCGACTGTACAATAATTGATTTCTTAATTAAAACAATCACAGATAATCCTGGAATAAGGTGTGTGTGTGTGTGTGTGTGTGTGTGTGTGTGTGTGTGTGTGTGTGTGTGTGACAGTTGACATAGGAATACCTTAATTATGAAGAAGCAACTGATCATTACTTTTCTAATAACAATTGAATCGTAACATTGCCCCAAAGAAACACTGTCCCAGGGTAAAACTGTCCCAAAGTAACACTGTCCCAAAGTAACACTGTCCCAAGGAAACGTTGCTCCAAAGTATCACTGCTCAAGGTAACACTGCCCCAAAGAAACACTGTTCCAGGGTAAATCTGTCTCAAAGTAACACTGTCCCAAAGTAACATTGCCCCAAAGTAACACTGTCTCAATGTACCATTGTCCCAAAGTAACACTGCCCCAAGGTAATGCTGTCCCAAGGTAACATTGCTCAAAATTAGCACTGTCCCAAGGAAACACTTCCACAAGGTAACACTGCCCCGAAGTAACACTGCCCCAAGGTAACACTGCCCCAAAGCAATAATGCCCCAGGGTAACATTGTCCTAAGGTAATTCTGTCCCAAACTAACACTGTCCCAAGGTAACATTGTCCCAAGTAACATTATCCTCAGGTAACACTTCCCCGAGATATCACTGCCCAAAAGTAACACTGGCACAAGGTAACACTGCCGCAAAGTAACACTGCCACAAGGTAACACTGCTCCAAAGTAACTCTGCCACAAGGTAACACTGCCCCAGGGAAACAATGCCCCAAGGTAACACTGCCCCAAAGTAACACTGCCACAAGGTAACACCGCCCCAAAGTAACACTGCCACAAGGTAACACTGCCCCTAGGTAACACTGCCCCAGGGAAACAATGCCCCGAAATAACACTGCCCCAAGGTAACACTGCCCCTAGGTAACACTGCCCCAGAGAAACAATGCCTCGAAATAACACTGCCCCAAGGTAACACTGCCCCAAGTAACACAGCCCCAATGAAACACTGCCCTAAGGTAACACTGCCCCAGGGTAATACTGTCCCAAAGTAACACTGCCCGAAGGTAACACTGCCTCAAGGTAACACTGCCCCAAGGTAACACTGCCCCAAAGTAACACAGCCCCAAGGAAACGCTGCCCCAAGGTAACACTGCTCCACTGTAATACTGTCCCAAAGTAACACTATTCGAAAGTAACACTGCCACAAGCTAACACTTCCCCAAAGTAACACTGCCCGAAATTAACACTGTCCTAAGGTAACAATGCCCCAAAGTAACACTACCCAAGGTAACACTGCTCCGAAATAACACTGCTCCAAAGTAACACTGTCCCTGCGCAACACTGTCCCAAATTAACAGTGTCCTAAAGTAACACTTCCCCAAAGAAACACTGCCCAAGGTTACACTGTCCCAAAGTAACATTGCCCAAGGTTACACTGCCCCAAAATAACACTGCCCCAAATTAACACTGCCCCAAGGTAACACTGCTCCAAGGTATCACCGCTCCAAGGTAACACTATTCCAAGGTAACACCGCCCGAAGTAACAATGCCCCAAAGTAATACTGCCCCAAGGTAACGCAATTCCAAGGTAACACTGCCCCGAAGTAACACTTTCCCAAAGTAACACTGTCCAAAAGTTACAACTGCCCCAAGGTAACACCGGTCCAAGGTAACAGTGCCCAAAAGTAACATTGCCCCATTGTTTCTCTACTCTCAGGGATGCTCAGGTCAGCAAGGAAGCAGGCGGTGGTTGCAGCGGTAATTAGGGTCGAGGATACACCTGAGCCGCCTTACTTTGACGCTGATCACTATGACTTCTCTGTGTCTGAGTTTGCTGGTGTAGGTAAGTGTCAGCTAGTCTTGTTTTCATTGATATCATGTAGAGTTATTTCTTTTGGTGTCAGAGAGGTTAATTTTTATTTATAGTGTCAATTTATTGATGTTAAGTAGTGCTGTTTTCATTGGTGTCAGTTATGTTTTTGTTTTTTTTGTGCCAGGTTACGACATTTTTATTGTTATCAGGTAGTGTCGTTTTTTATAGGTGTCAGGTAAGAATATTTTGATTGGCGTCAGGTCAGATCATGTTCGGAAATGTCAAACTAGGACATGTGTATCAGTATCAGGTCAGGTTATGCTCAATAGTGCCATATAGGGTATTTTAGGGCAAATTGGTCAGGTCACATTCATTGGTGCCATATCAGGCCATGTTTATTGGTGTAGCTCAAGCCGTATTCATAAGACTCAGGCCAGGTCATGTTCAAAAGTGTCACATCTGGTCAGGGCAGGTCAAATTCAAAAGAGTCAGGAAAGGTCAGGTTCATTAGTGTTTGATCAGGTTGTGTTCAGGTTATCAGGTCAGGGCGTCAAATTAGGTACTGTTCAGAAGGCCTTACATCATCACTCATCCACTACTTTCACCTTTCATTCACTTTGTGTTGAGTCGTACGTCCAAACGAAGCTTTTAACTTGTGTCCATCTTTTTTGTGTCAAGTCGTACGTCGTTATCCGTCCATTTACCTTTTTTATTCTTCTTTTTTTTCTACAGGGTCATACGTCGGGACGGTGGTGGCCAGGGACGCTGATCTTAACTTCGACAGATATGAACTGCGCCAAGTCAACCCCCCAGGCATGGTGAGTACATGAGGGTGTAGGAGAGTGATCGAGAGAATTAAACTTTAGATTAGGTATGGCAAATTACACGAAGATTAACCACCCAAACAATAACTTAACCTAACACTAGCCTAACCTAAGCTAATCCCTCCCTGCCAGGTAGCGTTAAGGTGTTTAATTTTCAAGTCATCCGATGTTATATAAAAGCATATTGCCAGTGTGATGAAGTGTATAAATCAGTTTATTTCTGTTTTTCTAAGTATCCATCTTTCAAGTACAAAATTACAAGATTATTTCCTTCAGTCACTCCTAGTTCAAACCTTCATGTCACTACTGTTCGAAGTTTCAGTCACCCCTGTTCAAAGCTTCAGTTTCTCCTGTTCAAGCCTTTAGTGACTTCCGTTCGATGCTTCAGTTACTCCTGTTCGAAGCTTCAGTTACTCCTGTTCGAAACTTCAGTCACTAATATTCAAACCTTCAGTCATTCCTGTTCAAACCTTCAGTCACTCATGATCGAAGTTTCAGTCACTCCTGTTCGAAGCTTTAGTCTCTCTTGTTCAAACCTTCAGTCATTCCTGTTTGGAGCTTCAGAAACTCATGTTCAATCCTTCAGTCATTTTTGTTTGATGCTTCAGTCACTCTTGCTCAAGCCTTCAGTCACTCCTATACAAAGCTTCAGTCACTCCTGTTCAAACCTTCAGTCACTCCTGTTCGAAGCTTCAGTCAATCTTGTTCACACCTTCAGTCACTCCTGATGAAACTTTCAGTCACTCCTGTTCGAAGATTCAATCACTCCTGTTCAAACCTTCAATCACTCCTGTTCAAACCTTCAGACACTCCTGTTCAAACTTTCAGTCATTCCTGTTTGAAGCTTCAGTCATTCCTGTTCAAACCTTCAGTCATTCCTGTTGAAACTTTCAGTCACCCCTGTTCGAAGCTTCAGTCACTCCTGTACAAGCCTTCAGTTATTCCTTTTCGAAGCTGCAGTCATTCCTGTTCAAACCTTCAGACACTCCTGTTCAAACCTTCAGTCATTCCTGTTCAAACCTTCAGACACTAATGTTCAAACCTTCAGTCACTCCTGTTCAAAGTTTCAGTCACTCCTGTTCTAAGCTTCAGTCACTCCTGTTCTAAGCTTCAGTCACTCCTGTTCAAACCTTCAGTCACTCCTGTTCGAAGTTTCAGTCACACCTGATCGAAGTTTCAGTCACTCCTGTCCTAAGCTTCAGTCATTCTTGTTCGAAGCTTCAGTCACCTTGTTCGAATTCTCAGTTACTCTTGTTTGAAAATTCAGTCACTCCTCATCGAAGCTTCAGTCATTCATGTTCAAACCTTCAGTCACTCCTTTTCGAAGCTTCAGTCACTCCTGTTCGAATTTTCAGTTACTCCTGTTCGAAAATTCAGTCACCCCTGTTCGAAACGTCAGTCACTCCTGTTCGAAACGTCAGTCACTCCTGTTCGAAACTTCAGTCACTCTTGTTCGAAACTTCAGTCACTCCTGTTCGAAGCTACAGTATATCAGACCCAATTGCGATACTACACAGGTCTTCGTGGGTAGTTAATCAGTGTTGACTCTTTATCCAGTTTATAAGTTTTGGTGACTAAGGTTTTTACTTAGAATACGCACTTAAGATTTATAGCTGCTGAGGCTCATTAATACATTATAATATCAACATTGAGGTCCCCGTCGTGTATATATACTGTTACACACTGCTTCGACTATAACACACAACGTTTCCCTCATTGATTAAGTTTATTACTGAGATAAAATTCATTTGAATAATTTTAAGGACAACATTGCAGGTACAATTACCAGCAAAAGTTCAGGGCTGTGGGAGGACTTTTGCTGGCAACTGTACAGTCACCCACATAAATCCTGTCGCCTCTCCTCCTGAACCACGAGCCCCGAGATTCAGACTCGTGAACCCGAAGCAGTAGACACTGATTCATTATTCTGCCCATAAATGCTCCGTATACACGAGTCTGAATCTCGGGGGTTCGTGGTTCAGGTGGAGAGGCGAAAATGACCTGTGGGAGTGACTGTACAAAGTTACATATACAGGTTCAAAAGTTTCAAAATATCACGAAATATAGTCGTGTTATCGTTGTGCTGTGAGTTCCCCAGAAACAGACACGGGGTAAGGGATTATCATGTATAAGTTCCACAACATTTAGAATCTTAATTTGAGAATAACTTTGAACAAGATTTCGAAACATATTTGAGGCCATCTTAAATATTCTTATGATGTGGTAAATTGAATATTCAGTTCTTTGTCTTTTAACTTGTCGAGTCGTATACGTAACTGTTAGTTGCAGACAGGTCTATTAGTTTATCATTGAATTATACCCAAATACTTTTGTTAATGACATAATTTAACAGACTCGTCACATCTCTCTTGTGTTCATGGTATACAATTTAACAGACTCGTCACATCTCTCTTGTGTTCATGGTATACAATTTAACAGACTCGTCACATCTCTCTTCTGTTAAAGGTATAATTTAACAGACTCGTCACATCTCTCTTGTGTTAAAGGTATAATTTTACAGACTCGTCACATCTCTCTTGTGTTAAAGGTATAATTAAACAGACTCGTCACATCTCTCTTGTGTTTATGGTATACAATTTAACAGACTCGTCACATCTCTCTTGTGTTGATGGTATACAATTTAACAGACTCGTCACACCTCTCTCCCTCAGTTCGCCATCGACAATACAACAGGCATCATTACGGTAAACAGTGGCAATTTTCAAAACATTTGGGAATTCAAGTTCTTCGCCACCGCCATCGATAAAACTGACCTCAGCTCTTCAGTCCCTTTGAAAGTCAGCATTATAGGTAAGTTTTGTCTGACCTGTGGCTTCCATTGTAACTCCTCGAGACTTTAGAATAATTGAGGTGATACTTTTGTTTGTATGTGGACGGTGGAGAGGAATTTATTTTGGTCAGGTAGTTAGTAATTATTAGTGACACTTGATGATATTTTTATGAGGATTCTGTAATTCATTGTTTAAATAAGACTTTGAGATTTAAAGGTGTAATAAATTGGCTAATTACAATTATGGTAAATTATTGTGTGTTTGAGAGTACTAAGAAGAAATTGTATAAAAACATAATATTTGATATTTTAAAGATATTAGAAGCTATCAGTTAATTTGTTAGTTTCACCAAGGGAGTTAAACATATAAACGATTTCAGGGCTGTTCGTGATGTTACGTGGATTTGTGTGGATAAAAGATAACTCGATAGGGAATATTTTATAAAGGTGTAAAAACTGTCCCTGGAAATTTTAACCACTTGCGTACGGTGTCACCTCTAAACTGAATAAAATCATCAGGAGTTGACCAAATAAAATATTAAAAGTGGCGTACCCATAGTGTAGGGGTTAAGGGTTCAATTACGGACCAAAATTCGCTGAACACTTTTGGCAATACCTGGCATCTTATTGAGGGTCAGAGTTTTTTCATGTGTTTTACTTTTTAATAAAATGTGTATTGAAAAGAAGTGTTCACCATCTGTAAACTTGACCTAAAAGTGGATGCCAATTATCATCAGGTGTCCAGGTAATTTTATTTGTATGTATGCAACCACCCACAAAAGTCACGTCGCCTCTCCTGAATCACAAATCCCAAGATTGAGACTCGTGAATCCGAAGCATTTGTGAACAGAATAATTCATCTGTTGTGCCTACTGCTTCGGCTAAACGAGTATGAGTCTCGGGGTTCGTGGTTCAGGAGAAACGACAGGACCTTAGTGAGTGAGTGACTGTAATAATAATAATAATAATAATAATAATAATAATAATAATAATAATAATTAACGGTTTATTGAAAGAGCATAGCAGCCAGAAGGCTGAAAATATACAGTTACATAATTTGTAACATAAGTGATACAAATAAGATAAATAATAACTAGATGGGGAAAAGCTCAAACTACAGGGCATTTCAACATAGTGACAGTGCAAGAAGTAGGACTTACTGGGAGTGAATACACCGGTTTATTACAAGTTATTGATAATTTTTACAATGGTTGGGACTGGGCTGTTCTTATAGCGATCAGTTCGTGCACGTATGGGCTGGATGCGATTGTGGTGTCGAACAGCAATTCTCGGGCTAGGGATCTCAGGTGGTAGTAGGAGCCGGTGTCGAGGATGGTGCAGAAGCTTCTTACCAAATTTGCAGATGAGGTCGTGGTGATTGTCAGTGAGAGTTGAAAGGGTCAGTGTGTTGAGCGCTTCTTGATATGTGGAGTAGGAAGGGGAGAGAATAATCTTTTGCACTTTTTCTAGGTGTTTACGTTGTGTGGCATTTAGGGAGGAAGACCAGGTGGGGGAGGCATAGGTGAGCTTGGGAAGAATGAATGTAGAGTAAACACTGAGGAGCTCTGGTGCAGGAACTCTGAGGGACTTGAGTCGGCGGAGGAGGTGGAGACGGAAACTGGAGGACTTGACAACTTCACTGACTTGTGGTTTCCAATTTAGTTTGTTGTCTATGGTGACGCCGAGGAGCTTAGTGGAATCTACAACCTGGAGTGTGTTGGGACCTAAAGTAATGGAAGGGGGTGGGACAATGTCGGAGGAGAGCTTGATGTGCAAAACCATGGTCTTGGTATGGTTGACGGCGACGTGGTTGTTGGTGGCCCAGTTTTGGAGCCTGTTCAATAAATCCTGAAGGGCGGTATAGTCGGGAGCAGAATTGTTGATGCTGGAGTCGTCGACATATTTCCAGCGAGCAGGGGTTTCTCTTAGGGCATCATTGATAAGCATAAGGAAGCAGAGTGGTCCCATCTTGGTGCCTTGGGGGACGCCACAGGTGAGTGACTGAAAGGTGGAGACAGCCCCTCGGAAGCGTACAGCTTGGCGTCGGTCACTGAGGAAGTCTGTAAGCCCGAGGTCAATAGCTTTGTTGATGATTAAATTGTGGTCGACTAGGTAGAATGCTTTAGTGAAATCAATGAAGGCGACAGCTACACCCGTTTTTCGTTTCTGAGATGGCGGTATATGTAATCGAGAAAGCTGACAAGACAGTGAAGATGGTGTCATACCTTAATTGTCAGTGTCACCGAAACTCAAAAGATACATTTCATGAGTTAATGTTGAGGATAAATCTTAATACGTTTCGTATGAAAGATTGATTTAAACTTTACAGTATGATAAAAAGAAGCTTAGTATCAAGTATCTCGTCTCCAGCAAAGCCTTTGTAATTATCATAAAAAAACGCTTGAAGCTTAGCCTAATGTAATTGTTATACAATTGGAATGATAATTTAGCTCAATTTAAGTGAAAGGCTTTCTATATATTATTGTACAGTATATTATTTCGTTTCTTCTGTTTGCATTTTATTTATTTTTGGTAGGGAGGATTATTGAAAATCAGAATGAGCAATATTTTTGTACATTTAATTTCCAAGCTGTACCGTACTGTATATGTCTTGACCTACAGAGTTCTTGGCTTGAGCGAGCTTGATAATTGACTATAGTTATTCTCATGTAATTTAGGATTAATGGAAAGAAATTTAAAGATATTATCCTTAAAACATATAAGAGGGTAAGATCACATTTAAGAAAAGATCACATTTAAGAAAAAGATCACTTCTAAGAGGGTAAGATCACATTTAAGAGGATAAGATCACATTTAAGAAGATAAGATCATATTTAAGAGGATGAGATCACATTTAAGAGGATAAGATCACATTTAAGAAGATAAGATCACATTTGAAAGAATAAAATCATATTTAAGAGGATAAGATCACATTTAAGAGGATAAAATCACATTTTCTAAATAGTTATACATTTTTGTAATTGATAAGACATAAATCAATGTTGAATTATATATTCCATAGATAATTGTAATTAATTAAGGATGTAGATTAAGAATGAACTACAAATTAATAAGAATGAATAATTTGTATATTTTAAAAACCATTTGAGAATTATGAGAATTAAATTAACGTTTTTCGTTCCTGTCATCAGCAGCTAGCAGACCCATGTATGGTAAGGTTTTAACATCTTATATGTTTAATGTCAAATAACTGAAACAAAATGAGTAACTAAAAACTTCATTCATATTGTGCATATAATAGAAAACTTCGACTAAAATTTTACCGACAAGTTTAGTTCGTAGATTGACAAAATATATCTGAAACCAAAATATATTTCGGTTTTCGTATTAATAAAATTTTTCATTATGCGTTCCCTCATGGTGATCACAGCCCGCCTCACATGGCTTAAGGGTAAGATTATATTATTTCTCTGGAGAATTCTTGCATGGTAATGATACTTGTACACTAAGTAGAGTTGTGTGTTTTACCTGTAATATACTTTAGAAAATTTGAATGCTCCGTACAACTCAGCATGAATATTAAAACAGAGATATGCTGTACTGTGTACGATTTGCTCTCTGTTATAATTTTATTTTTCATATATATATATATATATATATATATATATATATATATATATATATATATATATATATATATATATATATATATATATATATATATATATATATATACTTCATTTTTAGTCCATATAACACGCGGACTTTGAACATATAATCAACGACCTCACCAGCAAGGAATCGATTCCTTGCTGGTGAGGTCGTTGATTATATATATATATATATATATATATATATATATATATATATATATATATATATATATATATATATAACGTACTTGACTGTCCAATTATTGGTCTTTGAATTCGTTATCAGCATGATTCTCTAAATACTGTGTAAGTTGGTTTCTAAATTAAATATCACAGATTAGAACAAGTGATTAATGGGGCTACATAAGTTATCCCTAAAAATGTTAGCTATTGAGGCAGTGTCGTTTCATACTAACAAGAGATTTTCCAAGAACAGTATTTAGTTAGGTCTTGTTAGTGTAGTTTGTCTAATCCAGCACCTGCATGATGTAGAAGGTTGTTTGTTGTTTATTTTAAAACAATTCCGCAACAAGTTTGTTTCGTGGAAGTTTTGCATTCTCTGCATGTAAACGATTTTTTGTTTGCTACGTTATAGTATAATTTGGCTCGTCTTTAGGTCTTTTTTTTGAGAAAATGTTGTGCATTTGAGTTTATTATTAGTAATTTAATATATATATATATATATATATGTGTGTGTGTGTGTGTGTGTGTGTGTGCAGATAACACCAGGAAGAGAAACACGCTTTCGTGATTATCCGCATCTGAAGAAAGTACAGAACAGTATTGTGTTTTCTGAAGATAGGGCTAATCAAGAAAGTTATCAGCTATGTTTATGTTTCTCTTTCCTAGCGGCTGCGTGAATATATATATATATATATATATATATATATATATATATATATATATATATATAAATAAATAATGAGGAAACAGAACAGTAAGTAGTCATTATTTTTGTTGCTCAGGGCACCAGTGACACATAATAAACATTCGGCTTGAGACTTGTTACCTTATAATCCACTCATGTATATCACTTGACCTCTATCGTCATAGTACCATTGACAATAATTAAATAACAAAACCAGACTGTCTGACTTTAATACTGACAACTAACGCCATATTAACATTCCCTAACACAGTACAACCATTCACTCACTACCTTGACTAACACACACACCTAACTTGAAATATGAACTCTCTAGAACGAGGTCACAGGTTGTTCTACAAAGTTAAATTTCTGCCTTGATACTATAAGACCATTTAACAAGAGTGATTGACTGAGTACCTGTAGTTGACTTATAAATCTTCTGGTGACAAGGTACTTAGTTTTCTTGATCGTAAAAAGGAATTCATTGTCCTACTTAACTGATTTCAAATTTGTACTTAACTAAAAAAAATATTTTAATGAAAGTAGAAAACTGGAAATTATTTTGACGGACTGAACACTTACAGTTATCATGTGATGCTTCATGATTGGATCCACTCTTACTTTGTTTTATTTAGAATTAACTAATATTCTTGTATTTAACTCAAATGACGATTACAAAACAAGCACATCTTTAAGATATACTTGAAATTTGTTATTGGAAATAGTCCAGTTTATACTTAGGCTCCCCATAAATTAATTTATAAGTTATTGTTAGTTTCATTCATAATGGAGTTTGTGATTTTATTTCGATATTTAGAAGTTAGGTGAAAGGATTTGTAATGGACCGCCATCAAAACTGACCTCTGACCGTCAACATTCTTAAGTATCACTTTTATAGAAAATTATACTTAATATATGTGATGAAATTTCAAAATTGATTTCATTAAAGTAGATTGGCCAAAGTTATTTTGTTTTCTGGTTAGGAGCTAAACTTTGTTTACATTATCGTAATATATTTGTTTTTTACTTTCCCTCAGATGAGAACACCCACAAGCCAGTGTTTAGCAACTGTGAAGACTATAACGGCATCCAAGTGAGGGAGAACCAGACAGCTGGAGAGAAAGTCGTAATAGTAAGTTTAGAGAGTGAGAGAGAGAGTCACATATTTGGCAATATTGTTTAGTAAAAGTCAATTAAAATCCTGTGGCGAAAATGTATGACTCGCCTGCTGACGCTGTCTTTTGGTTCACTGATAATAACGACACATGTGCTGCGTCTCCCTCAGGCGACGGCGACTGACGCGGATCACGGGATCAACGGGGAGGTCACCTACTCCCTGCTGAACGACTTCGACAGTTTTGCCATCATCACCGACAATGGCAATGGGAAGGTTACCACCACCAGGGTAAGGGAGATGATATTGTGTGGAGCTGAGAGAGTGTGTGTGTAGGAGGCACTCACTAGAATGGTTAGAGAGAGTGTGTAGGAGGCACTGTAGTATAGTGATTTATGATTTTAGGTGATGCGGCGGATAAGGGTCACTGGTTCACACATGGGGAAACCCCTGTCGATATTCAGTTGAGGAGGTTACAGTAAGACGGTCAACAGTGTTGCCGACCACACTGCCTCCAGACGTACTGAGACTTAATATACAGTATACTTTATGCACACTATCCCTAACGGGACATGAGGCCGCTGGGACATAATTTAACTTTCACAGTTTTTTCCCACTTATTTTTCCCCTTATTTGTTGTTGTATTTCCTTTGTGTATTAAGACTTTATTCATCCATTTTTAGAAGTCATTTACCTTGACAGAAACAAAATTTGATTGAATGAGTGACTGACTGACTAACTGACTCGCCGGGAGAGATCATTTTGACCAGCCCACAATGACCTTAACACCAGTTAGTGTTCATTTCTCCATCTTAAGCCTCCATCAGTGCTTCTCAGTTTGGTAATATTACACCTGCGCCTCTCTCCTCCTGCAGAAGCTGGATCGCGACCGTGAGGACAAGGAGTTCTTCCTGACTGTGATCGCGAGGGACGGCGCACCCAAGGAAGCTCTCCAGGAGGCGTGTTCCTTCAAGGTAGTGGTGGAGGATGTGAACGACAACCCGCCTATCTTCGACCAGCCGGTGAGACACTGACTCTTTTTCTTTATGTCTGTGTGCCTGTCTTCTGTGTTTGTCTGTGCTATTTCTTTCCCTTAAGACCATAACTGCTTGTTACCAGCCGACTCAGGGAAACAGATTTAAGCGGTCATAATCAGGGCTTAAAACTTGACACGGTACTGTTTTTACAGACTGTGTGTGTGTATATGTGTGTAAAGCCGACGTTTATAGTGTACAATGAAAGACAAAAGTCGTGTCGTGATATTTGGTGAAAATATTTGCCGAAGGGCTAAACCTTTGGTGCGCTCCGCCTTGTGGTAGGAGGCTCTCATAATGTTTCACGAGTTATATTTAATCTTCGGACAAAGCCGCGAAACGACTTTTGTCTTTGGTTGTACCTGTGGGCCAAAAATCAGTGTCATGTTAAACTTATTTGTGTTGAGAGACGAGGGACTTCTTACCTCCCCAACACTTGAATTATTGTGTCGGTTTACAGTAAGTTTAAGTTGAAGTATTTGAAGATGTCATAACCCTGATTCTTAGACCCATAGATACGCTATAAACGTCTTCAGTACACATTCGGGTGACATAAACAGTATAGTCTCGGCGGGTTATCAACAATGGAGGCTCAGTAAGATTAGTTTAGGTTAGATTAGGACAATGTTATTTCTTAGGATTCACATATACGTAGAAAATTACAAACAAACACACACACACACACACACACACGCACACACACACGTAGGGGCAATTAAACATAGATAATATAAAAAAATGCAACCAGTTAACGACAGCATATGTACTTTCTTACGGGTCACAGCGGTACGAACAGAATGTCGCCACGGACCATAACATCAACACCCCAGTACTGAGGGTGACGGCTACGGACATGGACGCTTTAGAGAATGCCGAGGTTACATACACGCTGGGCGGGACTACTGAAGATCTGGAGTATTTCAACGTCAGTCAATCCACAGGTTTTATCACCCTGAAGAAGGCGCTCGACGAAAACATGGTAAGTGAGGTAGAATTTTTTAAAGTGCGTGTGTGTGTGTGTGTGTGTGTGTGTTTAGCTCTTTTATAAATCAGTTGGCAATGTATTCATTTTTTGCAAGTGATTCAGACCATTAATTCGTTTCCCGGCCATGGAGTGTTGTGTTTCCTCCATGTGCCCATACTCTTGTGTAACCAGAGATGTATCTTTGTTTTATTATTGATATCTAGTGGAGAGAAAGAGAGAGAGAGAGAGAGAGAGAGAGAGAGAGAGAGAGTGAGTCATTCGTCGTAGTTTTTATTTTGTGACAAGATTGACAGTACAGGTATGTCTTACCTTAAACATATGCACCACCGAGTTCAAATAATCACTCCCCTAAAAAAATGTTTACAACACCATTCAGATTTTTTTTTCTTCTTGATAATCTAACTTTAACATTTCGGTAAGTTTTCAAAATACACGTAACCCCCACCTTCTTAATATATATATATATATATATATATATATATATATATATATATATATATATATATATATATATATATATATATATATATATATATATGCTGATAACCACAAGGAAAGAAGAAAACACGAAGTTCCCAAGCGCTTTCGTGTAAGTCACATCTTCAGGGGTGAGTACAGTGTGTACTCACCCCTGAAGATGTGACTTACACGAAAGCGCGTGGGAACTTCGTGTTTTCTTCTTTCCTTGTGGTTATCAGCATATACCTAGATTACGCGCACCTACAGTGATTTACTTGCATATATATATATATATATATATATATATATATATATATATATATATATATATATATATATATTTATATATATATATATATATATATATGTAACCGGTCGGAATTTACTGGACTTTAATTTCTCACTTGACTTGGGGTTTATTTAAAATTAATAGATGGTAATGGCAGTGGAAGCGCCCCTTTGAGAAAAATCCCGAACCAGCACAAGAACACTTAAACCTACTAAACAAAATAAATTGTCCGTGACCCGTGGAAGGATAGCATCTGTGACTGGGATGAATGAGACACACTGTTACATTTAGACACTTATATTCCCTCCAACACTACAAACACAATCCAATAATGGTACACCAGTATGCGCACCTCTTAACTTGAACTTAAAACACTACTCTGGGGAATAAAAGTTATACATGATATAAAAATTATTAGAACCTCAGGCAACAATAAATTTGAAGTATTAAGAACTGTTCCGTGCACACATGAAACAGGCCTTAAAGGCTTTCACACAATAATATCAGTCACTTAGGTACCAAAAAAAGATATTAACTACTCTACAATGAATAGGCCTTAAGGGCACTCAACAAAATTATATGTCACTGAGGAATGGTAATAAAAATGAGAAATTAAATACTCTACAATGAATAGGCCTTAAGGGCACTCAACAAAATTATAGCACCCCAACAGATGCACACTTCCTAACCTAACCTAACCACTACTCTGGGGAACAAGGTTATACCTGAGATCAGAATTATGAAGAACAATCAGAGGCATTAAAAGAATCAAATCACAGTATCACTCTGGTTCCACTTGATGGCACAAACATTCAAAACAATATTATCAAAATTATCTAGAAACTATTAAATTACACCCGTAATAAGGGAGGGAAAATGTTCCTCCAGGTATCTCCTAGAGACCTAGACTCACGGTCTCAGTGTGTGACCATTAGTCTACTCAGATAGCCTCAGTGTACTCCCAGTGCGTCCATAAAGCGGACGGGAGTGAGCCAATCAGACCTTGTACAGTTGAGAGAAGCTTTAGCGTCCCGTGTCGTTTAGTTGTCGGGAGCACTCGTTCACTCAAGAGATCCTTTGCTACCCCGCTAAACAGTGACAGGCCTACTTTGATCGGTCCAATGGCGACAATCGCCACCCTCAATCCTCAACGGCAGTCTCAAACGGCAGTCAATCTCAGGTCAACTCCAGTCAACTTCAGTCAAGTGGGTTCTCACGGAAACCCTGAAATGAACTCACTGTTAGCTCTAGTTTACTTTATCACTGCCCTATCTAACCCTGTCTGAGATCGAATGAGACTTACTTGTTATACTGCAATATTTCAGCACAGGTGACTAGGCCACGTGACTATTTCTGGGACAGACGCGCAGGGACGTCTTGTTCGTGTGAGTGCTATCCGGGACTGAGGGAGAGGCCTCGTCGCATTCTCTCAAGGCGTGAGCTTAGGCCTACGTGACTTATTTTCCGCCTAACTAATAACTCCTTGGGACACCCGTAACATCATTCAGACTGCTAAACGATCTATAATAATCTCAAATTCAATAATAGTCCCTTAACTTCATGAATCACATCATTATTAATTCGGCAAATTACATTAAATATCATATAGGCCTAGTTCCACAAACTCCCACTATGTGCGGGGAGCGCTCTCTTCCCTCAGACGACCTTGAACGCTCAGTATCGCTAATGGCGGGGCATTCGAAATTACTCTGAAATTCCTGAATATTACAATCGACCCCCCTAAAAAAAGACAGCACTGTCCTCATGTGCTGAGAAAAACATACATATGACCCCCCTAAAATTTTGTTCTAAGAAACTGCATCTTGCCCCTTTTGCTAAACGCAGCATTCCCGTCTTCTCTTCTCTCCTTTTCTCTCCCGCTAACACTCGACCCCCCTAAAGAAAAAACAGCACTGCCCTCATGTGCTGAGAGAACAACTTAGAACCCACCTTCAACTCTGTACTATTCCACTCGCAGCCAGCAACTCCATTTCTTCCCCATTTCTTCCTAGCCCAACTCAACCCAACCAGAACATCACGCTCCCCTTGCCTGGCCCTTAACTAGAGAACCAATGTCAAAATTAATACCAGCCCAAAACAAACATGCTCTCCTTTGGCCTGGCCCTTGAACTAAGAGGAACCAGTGTCCAAACAATACTCAGTCCAAAACAAACATGCTCTCCTTTGCCTGGCCCTTGAGCTAAGAGGAACCAGTGTCAAACCAATACTCAGTCCAAAACAAACATGCTCTCCTTTTGCCTGATCCTTGAACTAAGAGGAACCAGTGTCAAAACAATACACAGTCCAAAACAAACATTCTCTCCTTTTGCCTGGCCCTTGAGCTAAGAGGAACCAGTGTCAAAAAAAAACTCAGTCCACGTCTCCGAACCTCATGCCGGCAGACCAACCCTCTGACAATGTACCAGTCCATATTAGTGAGGCCCTGGACATTACAACAGCAACTCAATCCCGCTCATGACAGCAACTCAATCCCGCTCATGACAGCAACCACTACTCAACGCACATCTCTGACCTAACCATCTTTCCCATCCCCTCTGCCCTACTCACGACTCCTCCAACTCACCCTCGACAACCTGCCTTTTCTCATTACCATGCACCCTAAACTGTAATCGGTCGGCTTCGTCTTGTCTCTCAGCTGGAGGGCTCGAACAACCTCTCTGAACTACTTACGTACCCCTATATTTCCCACTTGGACCTCACACTTCCTTGACTGCTGAACGTGTGCCTGACATTCACCCCTTGTTTCCTCCCTGAACCGTTGAATGTGTGCCTGAGACTCCCACTTGAACCTGTTTACCTGTGCTTGATAATCCCTCTTTAGGTCTCGGAACTCCTCTCTCAGCTGTACCAAGGTCCCGCGGTCGTCTCTCTTCCTCCTCATACACATCTCTACTGTCAAGCCTAACCAACTCAGTCCGGGCACAAGGATGAGCATCAGTGCGAGTTCAATCCCTACCAGTACTAACCAACACATGATGGCGTTCATTATCCCAACCACAGAACTATCAGTCACGAAATAAAATTAACCACGCTCTGCTACCATTTGTAACCGGTCGGAATTTACTGGACTTTAATTTCTCACTTGACTTGGGGTTTATTTAAAATTAATAGATGGTAATGGCAGTGGAAGCGCCCCTTTGAGAAAAATCCCGAACCAGCACAAGAACACTTAAACCTACTAAACAAAATAAATTGTCCGTGACCCGTGGAAGGATAGCATCTGTGACTGGGATGAATGAGACACACTGTTACATTTAGACACTTATATTCCCTCCAACACTACAAACACAATCCAATAATGGTACACCAGTATGCGCACCTCTTAACTTGAACTTAAAACACTACTCTGGGGAATAAAAGTTATACATGATATAAAAATTATTAGAACCTCAGGCAACAATAAATTTGAAGTATTAAGAACTGTTCCGTGCACACATGAAACAGGCCTTAAAGGCTTTCACACAATAATATCAGTCACTTAGGTACCAAAAAAAGATATTAACTACTCTACAATGAATAGGCCTTAAGGGCACTCAACAAAATTATATGTCACTGAGGAATGGTAATAAAAATGAGAAATTAAATACTCTACAATGAATAGGCCTTAAGGGCACTCAACAAAATTATAGCACCCCAACAGAGGCACACTTCCTAACCTAACCTAACCACTACTCTGGGGAACAAGGTTATACCTGAGATCAGAATTATGAAGAACAATCAGAGGCATTAAAAGAATCAAATCACAGTATCACTCTGGTTCCACTTGATGGCACAAACATTCAAAACAATATTATCAAAATTATCTAGAAACTATTAAATTACACCCGTAATAAGGGAGGGAAAATGTTCCTCCAGGTATCTCCTAGAGACCTAGACTCACGGTCTCAGTGTGTGACCATTAGTCTACTCAGATAGCCTCAGTGTACTCCCAGTGCGTCCATAAAGCGGACGGGAGTGAGCCAATCAGACCTTGTACAGTTGAGAGAAGCTTTAGCGTCCCGTGTCGTTTAGTTGTCGGGAGCACTCGTTCACTCAAGAGATCCTTTGCTACCCCGCTAAACAGTGACAGGCCTACTTTGATCGGTCCAATGGCGACAATCGCCACCCTCAATCCTCAACGGCAGTCTCAAACGGCAGTCAATCTCAGGTCAACTCCAGTCAACTTCAGTCAAGTGGGTTCTCACGGAAACCCTGAAATGAACTCACTGTTAGCTCTAGTTTACTTTATCACTGCCCTATCTAACCCTGTCTGAGATCGAATGAGACTTACTTGTTATACTGCAATATTTCAGCACAGGTGACTAGGCCACGTGACTATTTCTGGGACAGACGCGCAGGGACGTCTTGTTCGTGTGAGTGCTATCCGGGACTGAGGGAGAGGCCTCGTCGCATTCTCTCAAGGCGTGAGCTTAGGCCTACGTGACTTATTTTCCGCCTAACTAATAACTCCTTGGGACACCCGTAACATCATTCAGACTGCTAAACGATCTATAATAATCTCAAATTCAATAATAGTCCCTTAACTTCATGAATCACATCATTATTAATTCGGCAAATTACATTAAATATCATATAGGCCTAGTTCCACAAACTCCCACTATGTGCGGGGAGCGCTCTCTTCCCTCAGACGACCTTGAACGCTCAGTATCGCTAATGGCGGGGCATTCGAAATTACTCTGAAATTCCTGAATATTACATATATATATATATATATATATATATATATATATATATATATATATATATATATATATATATATATATATATATATATTGATAGGGCGAACTCTTTATTCTTTTACAAAATATTTTCGCTGACATTTTTTTCAGAACTTGTATAAGTCTCCAGTAAGATTTTTACATTGAATTTGCATTATTAATTATAACGTGTTCAGAAAAACGCAATACTCTATTAATCATTCAAATTTATATATGTATGAAGTATCGTTCATCAAAATCTTTTTTTTCAAATTGTCATTTTTGTCTTATATATTGTCAGTAAATTTAAATTAACCAAACCTAAAAATGACAAGCATTTCTTATATTATAATATCATATTTATTTCATTAACAACATTTCATTAAAATTCTGACGCTCGAGGAATATTAAATAATACAAAATTGTTAATTTATGTTTTATTCTTCATTATGACGTAAAATTGATTGAATGAATGAAGAGAGAGTTTAGGCTCCCTTCTGACCACGCCCACCCGACAGTATAGCGGGGAAAGGTTTGATGGTAATGTTATAATGATGTTTGACTGCGCTTCAACAACTGAAAGTATATAACCATGTATTCTAGGATAGTACAACATACTGTACACTACTCCTCAACATAAAAAGAGATACACTTCTTTGGTTTGAAGGAGAAGCATGATATCTGAGTGTTTCCCACAGTAGCGTCATGGGAGGTTATTTTGGTCAATCATAATTCTTGTTATCTGTTTTATTTTCTACACATAGCGCTTGGGAACTTCGTGTCTTTCTTTTTCTTATGTGGTTATTAGCATTTACATGGATAAAGCGCACCTAAAGTGATTTATTTGCGCATATATATATATATATATATATATATATATATATATATATATATATATATATATATATATATATATATATATATAATCAACGACCTCACCAGCAAGGAATCGAACCCTCGACCTACTGAGTAGGTCGAGGGTTCGATTCCTTGCTGGTGAGGTCGTTGATTATATGTTCAAAGTCCGCGTGTTAATTGGACTAAAAATGAAGTATATATATGTACCTCGCGTTTCATACCAGCTGGATTCGGTAAAATGCTACTGACACCACATAAGAGGCACGGGCAGTTTCCCAATGAGGTTCACGGCGCCATCAGCTCGATGAACAGGCTTTGTGTGAAATATAACAGAGTCTAGAACTGCTTTTAGTGTCCTTGTGGCCTAGCCGGTAAGCGTTCCCTAGTCACACTCAGTAGGTCGAGGGTTCGATTCCTTGCTGGTGAGGTCGTTGATTATATGTTCAAAGTCCGCGTGTTAATTGGACTAAAAATGAAGTATATATATATATATATATATATATATATATATATACGTATATATAATGTGTGTGTGTAATTTGAAAAACTTACAGAAATGTTAAAGTTAGATAATTACTAGAAGTATATTGAGGTTTCATTTATTAAGTCTGAATAAAATCTCAAAAACATGTAATGATACACTAACCAGCAACTTTCTCGGAATTTCGTTTTAAAAGTTAATACTGTACTCGTCTGTATTTATATGACCAGATAAACGTTATATTCTTTATAACACGGAATATATTTTGTGATTTATTTGACTATGAATAATGAAGGTGTACAACTTTAAGGCATCATTTTCCATCAACTTTATCCTCCTTTGGCTGATTTCTTTTGTTTCCTCTTATTGGGCTCAAAACTTTACTACATTCTTCATTGATTCTAACCATTAGAGCCCTTTGTGTTTATTTGTTTGTTTTCGTAATAGGCTGGTAAGAAGACCTTCCAGCTAGAGGCAAGAGCGACTGATAAAGGCGCACCACCGATGACGGGTCTGGTGGAGGTGATGATCCACGCTGTGTCTTCAGGTAACCTGCCGCCGACCGTCGTGAAGCAGGAACCGAGCGACCCCTCAGTACCCGAAGATACCAGTGAGGGCACTGATATTGTGGTCGTTTGTGCCAAGTAAGGAGTCGCAGTTTTCTCTCTCTCTCTGTTTTCCGTATTATTTCTTTTGCTCTTTCTCACTCTACTTCTGTCTGTTTTCTGTCTCTCTTTCTTTCTTACTCTTTACTTCAGTTTATCATCTTTATTTCAGCCTTTTCTTCTGTGTGTTTCTTCTGAGTGTCTGGTTTTTTTTTTGTCTGTCTCCTTCAGTTTCTCTCTTGTTTTCTTTGATTCGTTTCCTCTAGTTCTGTTTTTATTTTTTTCTGATTTCTCTTATTTCTCACTTGTTCTTGTCATGGGAGGTGTAAGCGGTCATTTTTGCCGGGTGTGTTGTTCCTATCCTTGAGTGTTCCGAGAAATTCAAGATGGTCGCTGATACACATAACTTCTCAACCAATTGACTTAAGAAGAGGATTTTGGTGTTTTTATACAGGTTTTGGTATTTGAGGAATCCAATGAACCCAGAAATATTAGGATCAGATCACTTATTATTTATATATGACCATCAAAACTTCTTGTGCTAATATAATGACATACAAGTTGAATGATGAGATAGAAAAAATGTCAACTTATTTTCAATATAGATTCGTGGATATGGGATCCCCTGTGATACAAGTCATTAGTTTATTTGACTTCTCTTTATTGCCATCAAATTATGACTCATTATGTCCTCTCGGGGAACTTCTCTACAACAGCGAGATAAACTTGACTCGTGGGGCCTTTATACTGACATTTCCCTGCAGGCTGCTATACTGACACTTCCCTATTTACCGTTATATTGGCACTTCCCCACTGGAAGACTGGAAGTAAAGTGTGAACACCTGATCCTGAAACTTACCCAGTAATGATTATATCCCTACTTACAGTCACTGCCCAAATAGTGACATTTCCCGTTATTGAGACTGTAATATTGACTGCAACTTCCCTGATATTGGCACTTCCTACATACCTTCGCTCCGTCACTTCCCAGAACTGACATTCCCTAAAGACCTCCATTTCCCCTGGTACGAATACTTCCCTACAATCCGCCAGTTTCTGGTACTAACATTCCTCTACAAGCCGTCACTTCCCTGGTTATTGACATTCCCGTAAATACCACCACTTCCCGATACTGACACTTCCTGTCTCTTTGGTTCTTAGATCTAACATCCCCAACAACGAGAACGTCTACTTTACTTTACTCAACGGCAACACGAAGGACACTAACGAAGACGGGACCTTCGCTATCAGGTAGGTGTTGTAACACTGTAACTGTAACCCTGTATTTGTAACCATATACTTGTACCTGTAATCCTATAACCCTTTACCTGTAATCCTGTAGCACTGTGCCTGTAATCCTGTACCTGAAGTCTTGTACCATGTAACCGTGTACCTGTAATTCTGTACCTGAAGCCTTGTACCCGTAACCCTGTACCTGCATATGTAGTCTTGTAACCCTGTAGTTATAATCCTGTAGCACTGTACCTGTAACCCTGTAACTGTAGCTCAGTATCTGTACCTGTAGTCCTGTACCTGTATCTCTGTATCATCCTACATCCATATCCACTCATACCCACTTTCATATCTACGTCCTAAAAACTCTCTCTCTCTCTCTCTCTCTCTCTCTCTCTCTCTCTCTCTCTCTCTCTCTCTCTCTCTCACTCTCTCTTTCTCCTTCAGGTTCTTGACAGAAAGTCAGCGGATGTGTCCAGGTGGCAGCAAGGGCGTGGCCATTTACCTCGCGATGAGAAGCCTTGACTATGAGTCCATCACGGCGTACAAACTCATTCTGCAGATTGTGGTAAGTGTGTCCTGAAGTTTTTTAGTGAATGCATTCTGAGGCTTTTGAGTGAGTGTGTTCAAAAGCGAATTTAGTGAGTGCGTTCAGTGGTCTTTGCGTGTCTCTGGAGGCTTTTGAGTAATTGTATTCAAAGACGATTTTAGTGAGTGCGTTTAGTGGTCTTTGGGTGTCCCTGGAGGCTTTTGAGTCATTGCATTCAGAGGCCCTTGAGTGTGTCTGGAGGCTTTTGAGTGAGTACATTCAAAGGCTTTATGATTGAACACATTCAGACTCAGCCGCCTGCACTTATACCTGGTACAGTGGCTTGCGCTTTTTGTGATATATGGTAACTCTCTGGACTGCTTATCTAGCATCCTTAGTCTGCCTACTATTAGGGTATTCCTTAGGGTCATTCCGGGAGTTTTAATATGATGTAAACGAACAGAGAGGCGTCACATTTCACAAAACACGCCAGCCACTGTACCACGTATTAGTGCAGTCGACTGTACTTTCAAGTATCATAGGACTTAGTATCTCACTTTAGAGGACTTGGCTCAATCAAAAGTAATCTATCTAATTTCTTCTTTTTTTAACCTAGCTCATTCTGATCACAACTTCCTCTTTCTACTTCCCTAAAACACGTTCAAGTTTACTTTACCTGACTTTAGGATGACTTCTCTCTCCCACAGAACGACCAGAACGCTCGGCAGGACGTTCAGATAGTGGTGGATATTGTGGACGTGAACGACAACGCCCCTTTGCTGCAGCCGTTTGATGGCGCCATCGTGGAGAACTCACCTAAATCCCTCATCACCACTATAAAGGCCATAGACAAGGATATCACCCCTGCCTACAGAGAGGTGAGTGTTACCTTATATGGTCGATATGAACCCCGTGAGTGCTATGACTTAATCCCTTGAATACAGTACAATTAAATGAGGCCCAATAAATATCTTGACACCTTGAATACGATGAATATCCCTTGAGTATCATGTCTAAACCATTTGAATGCAACGACATGAAATACTACAATTATTTAACCATTATAATTGTCTCTTAATGTTTCTTAATGTTTTCAGTCATTTTCTTCATCACCCTTTTTCTCCCTCTGTCCAGTTGGAGTACTCTTTCGATCCAACAGCGACTGACGACGTAAAAAGGAAGTTTGAGCTAAACTCAAACGGTCAACTGTGGACGACCCAGGAACTTGATCGGGAGGAGGTCAATCGATATCGTATCCCGATACAAGTCACCGATGGCAAACAAGGTGAGAATCAGTCCCTTGTAAATTTTTGTTTTTGTTTTTAAGAATGTCAGTGTCATATTTGACCTACCGTTTTCGTCTCTCAACCACACGTGTAGAGTCATATACACTACCAGCCACCCACATAAGATGTCACGAGAATACTGCACTCATCATACCTGTCCTAACTAACTATCCAGGGATACTATCTGGCCACAACTGACAAATTTAACCATCCATGGCCATTCGTCATCAACAAGTCTGGAGGTTCGGTTAACTCCTACTTGTGTCACAGTTACGCCAACATGGCCATCTATGATCCCCTTTCACACAAGGCAAATCGGGAACGCGTTTCAATTATATGTATAGAAACAGATACTCCATTACTCCTCCACACAAGACTCATTTAATCCCTCCTTTTATGTATCCATGACCAGGCCACAAGCGGATGACTATCTACTGGATTATGGTGCTAGATATCAACGACGTTCCTCCTCGATTCGACAAGGCGAAAGGCGTCTACTCGGTTCAGGTGCCGGAGAGCAAAGTACCTGGCAAGAATACAGGCATCAACCTCGTCGTGATTGACCCCGACATTGGTGAGTACAGTGGGTGTTATTGATGACGGTGATGACGTTCAATTCACCTCCTAACAGGTCTTCCCTCGTTACGTCTCTGTCACTCTGACTCCCATATTGTCTATAACATACGATTCATCCAGGTGAAAATCAAACCGTTGGCTTCGAAAACAAATGTCATATTAATCGGTTAATTCAGATCAATATTGATAACATTTCCACAAGTACTTTAAACTTCACCTCACTCACCTCTCACGACCTGTACCTTCCCACTGTCTCCTCCAGTGAACCACAACGAGTTCCAGATCGTTAATGGCAACTACGAACAGAAGTTCCGAATCGATTCGACTACTGGCGAAGTTTCTATCAACAAGGAACTCGACTACGATGACCCAGCCCATGACAGAAACGTGAGTGTTATCATGACCCAAATGCTGTTGTGTTTTTATTGTACATTATATGAATATGATTTTATGTGCAAAACAAGAGAAAATCTTTTAAAAAGAATGTATAGAAAAATTATGTCTCAATATCCTATTTTCTGTTGAAGGTTTTTATACTTCATCACACTAATACAATGATAAAGATAGAGTAGAAGTAAGAAACGAAAAGAAATAAAGATCGAGATGCCTATTCAAGAAACAGAAGTTGAGGCAGTAGTGAGCAAAATGAAAAAATAAACTTGTGGTATTAATCAGCTCCGACAGAATTTATAAAACAAATGAGCAAAAATGGGATAAAAGTTTGACTAAATTATGTAATTCTATATACTTCAAAGGAGACCTTCCCAGTGATTTAAAAAAAAATCAATATTTATATTTTTCCCTAAAAAAACAGGAGCCTAAGAGTGCACCCAGCTTCGAACAGTTAGCTTAATAAGTCATGCCTGCAAAGTTTTATTAAAAAATATTTTAAGTAGAATAAAGTTTAGACTAGAATGTGAGTTATGTGAAGACCAAATGGATTCAGAAAAGGAAAAGGAACTAGAGAAGCTATGATTTGTTTGAGAATTTTGAGTGAAAGGGCTTTAGAGGTCTAAAGAAATTTGTATAGACAGTATGCTTTGTTGATTTGAAAAAGCTTTTGATAAAGTAAAGCACAATAAACATATTGAGACCTTGGACAAAATAGTCATTAATGAAGGATATATTAAAATTTTAACTGGCAACAGGAGGCTGCAGTGTTAGTTAATAATGAACTTACTAATTGGCTCACAGATAGACAGGGAGTAAGACAAGGCTGTGTTCTATCTCCAACATTGGATAATATATAGCCACAGTTCTTAGTGAGCGAAGTTATAAGTGATAATGAAGGACTAAAAGTTAATGGCAAAGTAATAATCAAGTAAATGCTATGTAGATGAAACTGCTATTATCACCGATATTGAAGAGTCATTACAAAAAATCGTTAACCGATTAGTGGAAAAAGGTGACGAATATGGGTTATTGGTTTATGCTGTAAAGACTAAAGTAATGGTTGTTTCCAGATTTGAAATAAATCCTAAAATAAAAATTATGGCAAACAATAGAGAACTTAAACAAGTAGAAAATATTGTGTATTTGGCAAGTAATATTAGCTGTGGTGGTTGATGTACGGAGGAAATCAAAACAAGAATAGGTCAAGCAAAATCAGCATTTAATAATCTAAGAGACCGATTGAAAAGGCACATGAACTTCAATTTGAGAAAAAGGCTGACGAAAGGCTTGATATGGCAAGGACTGATGTGTGAGTCAGAAGCTTGGACACTTTCAGCAGACACCGGGTTGGAGGCCTTTGAAATGTGGTGATATAGGCAAATGCTAAGAATAAGTTACACTGACGGGAAAACAAATGGAGTACTAAGATTAACAAAAACTTCAAGAGAAATACTTGAAATATACAGAAAAGAAAAATTAGATATTAATGGGCAAAGTTGAGGGAAAGAAGGCCAGGGGAAGGCAGAGACTGGGATGGATGAATTAATTAAAAACTGGGTCCCCAGAGAGATACGAAACCTTGGAGGATTGGTGAAAACAGCCCCAGAACGTTTAGAGAGGAGGACTGTGGTCGCCAACCCTCAGATTGATAATAATACAGAAAAAAAATATTTTTCTTGCAATATAAGTACAATAAATTAACTCATTAGTATAAAACAATTACTGTATAATTGATCATATTCTTACAACGACTCCTGAAGGTTTGAATACTTATCTCGGAGGAAAGTGGGGAAGGGGGGAGGGGTGGTGGTTCAAGGGGCGTGACACACCAAGAAGTCTAAAGGATCAAGATATTGAGTCTTGCCTTTTGAGTGACAGACATGAAATTTGTTTAATCGTGTGTGTGTGTGTGATGATTTTATTTCTCCAGGGGATGAGGATTCGAGAACCTTGTGAAACCACCCGAATCCCCCTAAGAACGACCTTGAATTCGAATAAACAACTCATAAACACAGCATCGCATTTTCTGTTGCTTAAGTATACAGTACAGTATATTACTGTTTACATCGATAGAGACACCTTGGGTATTTTAACAACTTACAGGTTTTGTTCCTTCTCGTTTAGTTCACGTTGCTGGTCCGGTTGAGTGACGGGGCCAACAAAATGGCGGAGACTTACATTACTATCAACGTTACCAACATCAACGACATACCTCCGGTGTTCATCCCCAACAAGTATAATTACACCGTCACTGAGAATATAGACTGTGATAAAACCTTCGGAAAGGTAAGTAACATTTTGTGATATTACCTGTTGTTTTTATGTCGTTTAATATTATTACTTTTCTCGGATCACCTGAAGATTAGAGCGGCTTAGCTTATTTCACCTAAATATTAGACACTTTAGTTTATTTCACCTGAAGCTTAAACATCTTAGTTTATTTCACCTGGAGACATCCTTAACTTATTTCACCTGAAGATTAGAAACCTTAGCATTTTTCATCTGAAGATTAACCACCTTAGCTCTAACCTAACCTAAGCTAACCCCCATTAGTTACAATTAGATTGGTTGATGTGCAGGTGATCCGTTTTCTTTTATATTTTATTTTAGCTTTTTATCTTAACGTTTTCTTTCACTTTCGTCCATTACATATCTGTACATGATGAACTATTGCTACAACTTTTTTCCTCTACAGGTGTCAGCTATAGATCCGGACCTTCCTCCTGACGTCTACCAAAATATTTCTTACTACCTGCCCATAGAGGAGCTCAAGAACTTTACCATCAACAACAGTACAGGAGAGATCGCTATCAGGGGCGTGAGTATCACCAGGGGGGCTTGTATGTGTGCGTCTGTGTGTGTGTGTGTGTTTGTTTGTGTGTGTGTGTGAGAGATACTATTTATTGATATTGTTACTATAGAAGTATTATTACTGTATTCATGTATGATTATATGATGCATACTGTTACAATTTATATATATGGTTTCTATACTGCTGTTGTGGTCTTATCCTCCAGTGTCTTGACCGCGAGGCTGCAGCTACACGGGGCATCATGACACTCTATCCTCACGCCGCAGACGAGCAAGGGAGTGGACACGAAGCACACCCAGCGGCTGTCACCCTTACTATCAATGACGTCAATGACAACCATCCATATATCCAAAGTCCGGTTAGTGTTATCCAGAGGTTTTGTTTACCTCTCTCTCTCTCTCTCTCTCTCTCTCTCTCTCTCTCTCTCTCTCTCTCTCTCTCTCTCTCTCCAGTCCTTTGCTTACCCTAGTACCCCTTTCCTCCTTCACAGGACCACAGCTACGCAAAGTTCATGGAGAACACACCCCCAAATGCAACCAAGAATCTCACCATCATGCTGAGCGACTGGGATACCTTGGAGCATGGGTGTCCCTGTACGCTAGCCTTCGACAGCAACACGCCCAGTGACATCACCGACAAGTTCAAAGTAGCGCCCGTAGAGGGGTGAGTGAGTTGACAGGGATGAGGTGTTCTGTAGGCGAGACATTAGATCCTTCTCTGTTACATATCAGTAGAACTAAATTACACCAGAGGCAAGAAATTATTATTATTATTATTATTATTATTATTATTATTATTATTATTATTATTATTATTATTACTATTATTATTATTATTACTATTATTATTATTATTGTTATTTTTATTATTATTATTATATTATTATTATTATTATTATTATTATTATTAATATTATTATTATTATTATTATTATTATTATTATTATTATTATTAATATTATTATTATTATTATTATTATTATTATTATTATTATTATTAAGTACATTAGTCACCCAAATAAATGTGAAATCTGATTGGGTTACTCACCGACAAGAAAAACCTTTTGTGCTATAATATCTCATGATCTGCTGACTCTGGTTCAGTTTTATCTCTTAATGTGACAATGATAACTGATGGAAGATTTGTGTTCTCTTCTCGTCGACCAGCATCGCCTCACAGTACAGGCTGTGGCCTCTAAAAATGTTGGATCGTGAGGCTCAGAAGTTCTACGAGATCCCCTTCAGGACATCTGATAGGGAGGGAGTCAGTGGGGTCCGCTATCTGACTGTGGAGGTCGGTGACGAGAACGACTCTCCAATGAGTGACGGCTCTAGCACCATCAAGGTGTACAACTATCAGGTACTGCGTAATGATGGATCAGTATTGTGTATGGGGGTAGTGGTTGTATAATCTGTAGGATGAGAGGATAAGAATGCTGGATGTTGATCCTCAACACTGTTATATCCTTGTACCATCTTGATACGGTATTTATTTCATCTGAATAAAAATTAAATTCATATGATCTGTTTGTATATTTAAAGCAATGGTTTGCACCTTTGAAGTATGCTTATGATCTATCTCGATTAATCTGTTAGAGTTTAGAGGGCAGCTCCACACTTAGGTATTTTATTCTGGCTAATGCCAGATGATATTATTCAGCTGAGAGAAACTCCTGCCCTCTAATTGGTTAAAGAATTAGTTTCCAAGTGTATGTACAGCATGTATCGAGCACGTACACCTTTTCACATATACGTTGAGACATTGTTATATACCTATTTGACAAATTTCATAACCGAATGACAGAACACATATCGAATGACAATCTAAAATAACTGTTGGTGGTATGTCATTCTCCAATTGTTACATTCTCAAACTATATGTAGACAGTCGGTTTATTGTTCACCGCTGTCAATTTCATAACTTATGTCAATCATTTCCGTTAGCATGAACGAACAGTTATTGTAGATTGTCATTCGATATGTGTTCTGTCATTCGGTTATGAAATTTGTCAAATAGATATATATCAATGTCTCAACGTAATTGCGAAAAGGTGTATTTGTGTTTCAATGTATGTGTGTGACCGATACATATATAATTTATACATGACATGATGTGTACAGTATGTAAAATATTAAAATAATATAGATAACCATCGTGAATTCACAACATATTTGAGGTTAGAGGGTGACATTTAAGTTCCTTTTGAGACTGTTATTGATGCGTCCGTCTACTGGAAGAGTGACTACTGTCCGTTGTGTCCCCCAAAGGGACAATTCCCGCCCATGGTGATCGGGACAGTGTACGTGACGGATCTGGACGACTACGACGTTGGGGATAAGACCTTCGAGATCGACGCCATCACTCGATCTGGAGTCGACACCCACTTCGACGTCGACTACAACAACGGGAACATCACCATGAAGAAAGGCACCCCTGAGGGAACGTACGAACTCAAGGTCAAGGTAAGTCAAGTCATAATCTTGTCCTCCAAGAATGGTCAACACCTTCAGTATCCTGACCCACTGATATAGTTACAATACCTAAATATAGAGATATTCTGTTAATGACGGAATGAATGCAAGAAAAAACAAGAATCTAATTTTTTTCCTTAAACACACAGCTTACTTTTGTACTTATCATTATTTTGTCCTCAAAACCTCCTTCAGTTTCTCAGTTTCTCAGTGAAACCCACCAACCACCCAACCAACTTTTTTCCCTCCATCTTCGCCATCCATAGGTAACGGACAAGTTCAGAAACGAGACGGCCATTGGAGAGGTATCGATCACAGTGGTGGACCTAACGGAGGAGGCCGTTATGCACTCAGGCTCCTTCAGGGTCGCTGGATATACCACCCACCAGGTCTTCGAGCAGCAAGGGGTGAGTCCTTGAATGCAGATGGTATGGTGGAGGCAAAATTTTCCTCCACTTCCTCTTTTGTGCCATTTTCCTCACCAGTCACACCATATGAGTTAGTAAGACACCCACAAGTGTATATTACATTCAAATTTAAAATTATAATTACCTGTTTGTTTTTAAAATAAACTCAACCTTTCTTGTTTCATCCTCTGCCTTAGTCGGCAACGTCAGACACAAGTCTGTACGAGCGGCTGAAGAATGAAATCGGGAGGATCCACGACATCAGCCCGGACAACGTGGACATCTTCACCCTGAGGGATGTGGAGGGTGGCGACGTCGATATCCGCTACAATTGTCACAGTTCTCCCTACTACACTGCCTCCAGGCTCAATGGGATCATGTTGGCCCGCAGGACGGAGGTAAAGTAGTCTTGATGTTCCTCTTGCTAGTATCAGTCACACCTTCTCTTGATACTAATTGCACAAGCTCACACATACACATATACAAACACATACTCGAAACACAGCTATAAAGCAAACAAACAGAAGACAGACATTTGCACACAAACACATGCATACTTTTATGTAATACAATCTGTGAAGCCACTTTCCTCAACTGCTTTTTGTGTTCCCTGACAGTTGAACGCCAAACTGAACATCACCCTGAAGATGGTGAACATCAACGACTGCCTGTATGAGTCTTTGTCTCCTTGTGAGACCACCAGCTGCCAGCAGTCCTTGAGGCCCAACATCACTTCCCCTCTCGTGATCGGCAGTGAAACCACCACCATGGTCGGGGTTGATATTACTGAAGAATACACTTGTGATTGTGGAGCCTTGGAGCCTCCTCCGTCAGTCTGCTACGGCGGCTTCTGCTACAATGGCGGCGACTGCATTGAGGTTAACAACACCCTCACGTGCAAGTGTCCTGATGACAACTACGGCCCGCGGTGTGAGCTCAAGAGTGCGAGGTTTGAGAGAGGGTACGCTTGGTATGAGCCTCTGAAGGTGTGTGAGAATGCAACCCTCTTTATGTCCTTTGATTCGAAGGAATCAACAGGTCTTCTTTTGTATTCCGGACCAACTGTTCTTAAACCTTGGAGCAATTATCCGAGGGATTTCCTCTACGTGTTTCTCGAGAACTGGATTTTACATGCATATATAGACTTGGGAACAGGAACTATTAAAATGGATATTCCTATCGAACAGAAAGCCGACCGCTCCTTCGACTACACTATATCCTGGGATGACCGAGATATCAAGTTCGAAGTGGTCAACTGTCTCGGTAACACGACGACCGACAGTTCAACAACATGCAAAAAATCTGTTCCCCTGGCAGGTTTGAATGTGCCCAGTCACCTCCTGAATGTCGGAGCTCCCTTACAGGTGGGTGGAGTGACGGCCATGAAGCCTTTCTCAGAGCTGGCTGGTTCTTATGGCTGGACCCTCACACCCCCCACCGTTGATCCCTTCTATGGGTGCGTGTTGGAGCTCCGTCACAATGACTACCTCTACGACCTCAACTCTACAGACTACGACAAGAACACCTACAAGCCATGTGATGCCCCCAGCCCGGCCCGTGTCATTGTCGGGAAAGAATCGATTGTCATCATTGTCGTCAGCTTACTAAGCCTCATAAGTAAGTACCGGATAGCTTGTACCTCCCAATATCTTGTACGTCCCGATATCTTGTGTCGCATATGTCAGTACCAGATATCTTGTGCCTCATATGTAAGTACCCGATATATAGCTTGTGCCTCATATGTAATCACCTGATATCTTGTGTCTCATATGTAAGTACCCGATATCTTGTGCATCATATGTAAGTTCCCGATATCTTGTGCCTCATATGTAAGTACCCGATATCTTGTGCCTCATATGTAAGTTCCCGATATCTTGTGCCTCATATACAGGGTAATTCAACAAAGAGTACATTAAATTGGAGGACGAAATCCTTGGATAATTCTAAACCACAATGTCTCTATGGTAAAATATCAGATTCTGTATAGTTTCCATATTACAATACATTTAATATAAGTACTTGATATCTTTTGCGTCTCATATGTAAGTACCCGATATCCCTTTACCTCATATGTAGGTACCCGATATCCTTGTACCTCACATGTAAGTACCCGATATTTTGTACAATCCCTCTAAAAAGAATCTTTACCGAGGGGTCCGATGAATTTAAAAATGAACACCCGTTGTCTAGTTAGTGTTGTCAAATTCCTTTGTCCTTTGTCATATTGTCTGACACAAAATCATATAAATAGTTTCTTTTATAGCGAGAGTACAGTGCCTCCCAATATCTTGTGCTATATGTAAGTACCTGACATCTTGTTCTATCATAGAAAATAATGATGCACTCTTGATTAACTTAACAGAATAAACGAATTAATTTCGATGTACAGTAAAGTACTTAAAGTCCTCAATTGTTGAAGGAAATCTTTTAAGTAATAAGGATTTTTCTCGTGACTGCCTGACTCAGTGTTGGTGCTGCTGATCCTGTGTTTGGCCCGACGGAACAAGAAATCCATCTCATACCCTGAGTTGGATGGCATTGTGAAGGAGACTATAGGAGGAACTGACCTCGAGGGCTTTGGCGAGAAGGACATGACCCAATACGACCTTAAACTACTTAGGGTCGGCCCTGATGGTTACCTCTTCAATGGTGAGTAGTTGTTTGGTTGTAATCACATCTGTTTTATTTTCCTTGTTTAAATAGTACATGTTATCATGAACTGAAGAATTAGTGGAAAATACATATAGATCTAAACGGATGGTAAGTCTTAGTGAAGGCTGTTGGTACCTTGTGAAAACCTCAGTATCGGTTTGCTTTCAGGTGTGGATTATCTTTATGTATTGAAGGTAAATTGTGTGGTAGAGTTAGAGTTTGTGTCTGTCTGTAAATGTGTGTCTGTCTGTGAATTTCATTTAAGCTTATCTATGTGTATGTGTGTGTATGTACGAATGTGTGTGTGTATATGTATGTGAATATATATATATATATATATATATATATATATATATATATATATATATATATATATATATATATATTTCATGTAGATCCACAATGAAAACGTGGATAAGATAAATCTTGTTAAAATCACACGTTGTTTTCCCTTTTCCCGTGTGATTTTATCAAGATTTATATATATATATATATATATATATA
>CAUDMG010002478.1:2132500-2190000 GCA_958450375.1 Homarus gammarus | reverse complement strand
ACTAATTTATATATTTACGCAAAGAAATAATTTACATACATTTAACCAAGTAAACCATTGTAATATAATTTTAGTGTGCATATTATTATTATTATTATTATTATTATTATTATTACAGATTCTGTTATTATTATTCTTTTCCATACCTTCTTAAGGGTTTAGACCTCCTTCCCGCCTTTCCTTCACCTGGCTATACCCGTGTCATGTCTTAGTATTCTCTCCCACGATACTCACGAATGTCCAAAAAAAGCGTTCTTCTTTTCTTATGTCGTATTCGTAAAAAGTGACATAGTGTACCTGCTTAAAGTACAATAGCACATTATAAAGACAACACACTCGAATGTGTACAAAAGGATTTGTTTAGATTCTATAGTTTATTTATTTTTTTTGTATGAAGTAACTTACTGCAGATGTCGTAGGTCTTTGAGGTCGAGAAACACCAAAACATTAGCCTTGCGCGGAAGTAATTTATACGGTTCGTAAAACTGTCTTTTTAAGGTTTATTAAGGAAGACTCGTTAATCTTTTCTTTTTGTGAGTCGAGTCTGTAATAATTATGTGTATATGAGTTTGTACACACACATTGTTCTTTTACACGCAAACACACACACACACACACACATATGTAGGCAAATTGGAGTGTATATGTTACGTTTTTTTGCGAAATCGGTTTTTTTGCAAAATTCCCGACATGCATGCCGGTAATTTTGTGAAATATCTTACTAACAGGGAAGCCAAAGTAAAAAAAAAACACGAACTGGACCACTTAACTGTATATCAATCTATACGAGCCATCCTAACATAACCTAACCTAACCTAACCTAACCTAACCTAAACTGTCACTTAACCTAACCATAAGGCTAGATTAGTTTAGGTTCTGTTTGTAAGTTATTTCGCAAAATTACCGGCATGCATGACGGGAATTTTGCAAAATAACCGATTTCGCAAAAAAACGTAACATATACACCTATATGTGTATATGTTACAGTATCTCTCTGTCTCGGTATATTTCTTTTTTACGTCCCTCAGTATCTCTCTGTCTTGGAATCTTTTTCTTTTTCACTTTCCCTCAGCATCTCTCTGTCTCAGTATCTCTCTGTCTAGGAATCTTTCTTTTTTTACTTTCCCTCAGTATCTCTCTGTCTCAGTAGCTCTCTGTCTCGGTATCTTTCTTTTTCACTTTCCCTCAGTATCTCTCTGTCTCAGTATCTTTCTTTTTCAATTTCCCTCAATATCTCTCTGTCTCAGTATCTCTCTGTCTCAGTATCTTTCTTTTTCACTTTCCCTCAGTATCTCTCTATCTCAGTATCTCTCTGTCTCAGTATCTTTCTTTTTCACTTTCCCTCAATATCTCTCTGTCTCAGTATCTCTCTGTCTCAGTAACTTTCTTTTTCACTTTCCCTCAGTATCCCTCTGTCTCAGTATCTCTCTGTCTCAGTATCTTTCTTTTTCACTTTCCCTCAGCATCTCTCTGTCTCAGTATCTCTCTGTCTCGGTATCTTTCTTTTTTACTGTCCCTCAGTATCTCTCTGTCTCAGTATCTCTCTGTCTCGGTATCTTTCTTTTCACTTTCCCTCAGTATCTCTCTGTATCAGTATCTTTCTTTTTCACTTTCCGTCAGCATCTTTCTGTCTCAGTATCTCTCTGTCTCAGTATCTTTCTTTTTCACTTTCCCTCAGTATCTCTCTGTCTCGGTATCTTTCTTTTCACTTTCCCTCAGTATCTCTCTGTCTCAGTATGTTTCTTTTTCACTTTCCCTCAGCATCTCTCTGTCTCAGTATCTCTCTGTCTCAGTATCTTTCTTTTTCACTTTCCCTCAGCATCTCTCTGTCTCAGTATCTCTCTGTCTCGGTATCTTTCTTTTTTACTGTCCCTCAGTATCTCTCTGTCTCAGCATCTCTCTGTCTCAGTATCTCTCTGTCTCGGTATCTTTCTTTTCACTTTCCCTCAGTATCTCTCTGTCTCAGTATCTCTCTGTCTCAGTATGTTTCTTTTTCACTTTCCCTCAGTATCTCTCTGTCTCAGTGTCTCTCTGTCTCAGTATCTTTCTTTTTCACTTTCCCTCAGTATCTCTCTGTCTCAGTATCTCTCTGTCTCAGTATCTCTCTGTCTCAGTATCTTTCTTTTTCACTTTCCCTCAGTATCTCTCTGTCTCAGTATCTTTCTTTTTCACTTTCCCTCAGTATCTCTCTGTATCAGTATCTTTCTTTTTCACTTTCCCTCAGTATCTCTCTGTATCAGTATCTTTCTTTTTCACTTTCCCTCAGTATCTCTCTGTCTCAGTATCTCTCTGTCTCGGTATCTTTCTTTTTCACTTTCCCTCAGCATCTCTCTGCCTCAGTATCTCTCTGTATCAGTATCTTTCTTTTTCACTTTCCCTCAGCATCTCTCTGTCTCAGTATCTCTCTGTCTCAGTATCTCTCTGTCTCGGTATCTTTCTTTTCACTTTCCCTCAGAATCTCTCTGTCTCCTTATCTTTCTTTTTCACTTTCCATCAGCATCTCTCTGTCTCAGTATCCCTCTGTCTCGTTATCTTTCTTTTTCACTTCTCTCAGTATCTCTCTGTCTCAGTATCTTTCTTTTTCACTTTCCCTCAGCATCTCTCTGTCTCAGTATCTCTCTGTCTCGGTATCTTTCTTTTTCACTTTCCCTCAGTATCTCTCTGTCTCAGCATCTCTCTGTCTCAGTATCTCTCTGTCTCAGTATCTTTCTTTTTTACTTTCCCTCAGTATCTCTCTGTCTCAGTATCTTTCTTTTTCACTTTCCCTCAGTATCTCTCTGTCTCAGCATGTTTCTTTTTCACTTTCTCTCAGCATCTCTCTGTCTCAGTATCTCTCTGTCTCAGTATCTCTCTGTCTCAATATCTTTCTTTTTCACTTTCCCTCAGCATCTCTCTGTCTTAGTATCTCTCCTTCTCAGTATCTTTCTTTTTCACTTTCCCTCAGTATCTCTCTGTCTCAGTATCTCTCTGTCTCAGTATCTTTATTTTTCACTTTCCCTCAGCATCTCTCTGTCTCAGCATCTCTCTGTCTCAGTATCTTTCTTTTTCACTTCCCTCAGCATCTCTCTGTCTCAGTATCTCTCTGTCTCGGTATCTTTCTTTTTCACTTTCCCTCAGTATCTCTCTGTCTCAGTATCTTTCTTTTTCACTTTCCCTCAGTATATCTCTGTCTCAGTATCTCTCTGTCCCGGTATCTTTCTTTTTCACTTTCCCTCAGTATCTCTCTGTCTCAGTATCTTTCTTTTTCACTTTCCCTCAGTATCTCTCTGTCTCAGTATCTCTCTGTCTCGGTATCTTTCTTTTTCACTTTCCCTCAGCATCTCTCTGTCTCAGCATCTCTCTGTCTCAGTATCTTTCTTTTAAACTTTCCCTCAGTATCTCTCTGTCTCAGTATCTCTCTGTCTCAGTATATCTCTGTCTCAGGTATTTTTTTTTCACTTTCCCTCAGTATCTCTCTGTCTCAGTATCTCTCTGTCTCAGTATCTTTCTTTTTCACTTTCCCTCAGTATCTCTCTGTCTCAGTATGTTTCTTTTTCACTTTCCCTCAGTATCTCTCTGTCTCAGTATGTTTCTTTTTCACTTTCCCTCAGTATCTCTCTGTCTCAGTATCTCTCTGTCTCAGTATCTTTCTTTTTCACTTTCCCTCAGCATCCCTGTCTCAGTGTCTCTCTGTCTCTGTATCTCTCTGTCTCAGTATCTCTCTGTCTCAGTATCTTTCTTTTTCACTTTCCCTCAGTATCTCTCTGTCTCAGTATCTCTCTGTCTCAGTATCTCTCTGTCTCGGTATCTTTCTTTTTCACTTTCCCTCAGTATCTCTCTGTCTCAGTATCTCTCTGTCTCGGTATCTTTCTTTTTCACTTTCCCTCAGTATCTCTCTGTCTCAGTATCTCTCCTCAGTATCTTTCTTTTTCACTTTCCCTCAGTATCTCTCTATCTCAGTATCTCTCTGTCTCAGTATATCTCTGTCTCAGTATCTTTCTTTTTCACTTTCCCTCAGTATCTCTCTGTCTCAGTATATCTCTGTCTCAGTATCTTTATTTTTCACTTTCCCTCAGTATCTCTCTGTCTCAGTATCTTTCTTTTTCACTTTCCCTCAGCATCTCTCTGTCTCAGTATCTCTCTGTCTCAGTATCTCTCTGTCTCAGTATGTTTCTTTTTCACTTTCCCTCAGTATCTCTCTGTCCCAGTATCTCTCTGTCTCAGTATCTCTCTGTCTCAGTATCTTTCTTTTTCACTTTCCCTCAGCATCCCTGTCTCAGTGTCTCTCTGTCTCTGTATCTCTCTGTCTCAGTATCTCTCTGTCTCAGTATCTTTCTTTTTCACTTTCCCTCAGCATCCCTGTCTCAGTGTCTCTCTGTCTCAGTGTCTCTCTGTCTCAGTATCTCTCTGTCTCAGTATCTCTCTGTCTCGGTATCTTTCTTTTTCACTTTCCCTCAGTATCTCTCTGTCTCAGTATCTCTCTGTCTCAGTATCTTTCTTTTTCACTTCCCTCAGCATCTCTGTGTCAGTGTCTCTCTGTCTCAGTATCTTTCTTTTTCACTTCCCTCAGTATCTCTCTGTCTCAGTATCTCTCTGTCTCAGTATCTCTGTCTCGGTATCTTTCTTTTTCACTTTCCCTCAGCATCTCTGTGTCAGTGTCTCTCTGTCTCAGTATCTCTCTGTCTCAGTATCTCTCTGTCTCAGTATCTCTCTGTCTCGGTATCTTTCTTTTTTACTTTCCCTCAGTATCTCTCTGTCTCAGTATCTTTTTTTTTCACTTTCCCTCAGTATCTCTCTGTCGCAGTATCTCTCTGTCTCAGCATCTCTCTTTTTCACTTTCCCTCAGTATCTCTCTGTCTCAGTATCTCTCTGTCTCGGTATCTTTTTCACTTTCTTTCAGTATCTCTCCGTCTCAGTATCTCTCTCTTTTCCTAAGTATATCTCTGTGACTTTTCCTATCAAAATCTTTCTCTCTTTCTCTCTCTCTCTCTCTCTCTCACACACACACACACACACACACACACACACACACACACACACACACACACACACACACACACACACACACACACACACACACACACACACACACACACACACCTGACCGCCTTGTACCTTGTCCCAACTTAACAAAGGACCCAAGATTCATTTTCTGCCATTGAACAAGACCCAAGCGGGGATTCCAATCCTCGGATTTATCGCATCTCCTTCCTGAATGCCGAACTGATAGATAGATAGATAGATAGATAGATAGATAGATAGATGGGGGGGAGGAAGGAGGTAGTTGGAAATAAGGAAGGTAGCGGAGGTGGAAAGGTGAAAGGTGAAAGGTGAAAGGAGAATGAAAGAAAGGCGGGAGTAGTGAGGAAGGAATGGAGAAGATGAGAGAGGGATAGGTAGGAAGGAGAGAAAAGTGATGGTGGGGAAGGGAGTAAGGAAGAGGAAGAGGAGATTGGAAGTAGGAGAGGAGGTAGGGCGTGCAAATGAAGGAAAGAACAAGCGTTAGGGTGGAGGAGATAAGAGGAAGCAGAGAAAGGAGGTATGGAGGAGGATAAGGAGGAAGAGGAGATAAAAATATGGAAGTGGGAGGGGACGATGGGAAGAAGGAGAAGGGAGGTAGAAGAGAGATAAGAAAGGGGGGAGAATAAAGGAGTGAGATGGAAGGAAGGAGGTGGAGGGGAGGGGAGGGGGGGAAGAAGGAGAGAGACTGTAGGAGGGGAGGGAGGAAGTGGAGAGAGGAAGAAGAAGGAGGTAGGACAGGTAATAAAACTAGGAGAAGCAAAAGGAATAAAATGGGTGATGGAAGGAGATGGAAGTGAGGGGAGAGGAAAGGGGAGGAGGGAAAAAAGGCAGAGCTTGTGAGGAAGGAAGGGAGGAAGGGAGAAGGAAGAAAACAAATAGAGAGAGAGAGAGAGAGAGAGAGAGAGAGAGAGAGAGAGAGAGAGAGAGAGAGAGAGAGACTAACAGACAGGCAAACAACATGACAGAGAAAGGATAATAAACAAACGGCGATACATAAATACAGACAAAGAAACAAACAGACAGGTACTGATAGAGAAGGCAACATTGAGGAGAGTTGAGATGGGCAAAGAGACATAATAACATAGACAACAAGACATACAGATAGACACAGAGACATACAAATACCCTTACCCCTCATACCTGAACTGACTGATATATGTCTGTCGGGAGTGAGAGATTTTTATTTTTTTTTATTTTTTTTTCGAATGCGACTTAAACACAGCCAATGTATTTGTTTTTGTTTGTTTGTTTGTTTATTTGTTTCTTTCTGTCTGTCTGTCTGACTTTCTTTCTTTTTCTTTCTTTCTTTCTTTTTTCTTCATTCTTTCTTTTTTCTTTCTTTCTTTCTTTCTTTCTTTCTCTATTTCTCTCTTTTTCTCTTTCTCTCTTTTGCTCCTTTTCTCTTTCTTTCTTTCTTTCTTTCTTTCTTTCTTTCTTTCTGTCTGTCTGTTTTCCTGTCTGTCTTTCTTTCCCTCTTTCTTTCTTTCTTTCTTTCTTTCTTTCTTTCTTTCTTTTTGTCTGTCTGTCTGTTTTCCTGTCTGTCTTTCTTTCTTTCTTTCTTTCTTTCTTTCTTTCTTTTTGTCTGTCTGTCTGTTTTCCTGTCTGTCTTTCTTTCCCTCTTTCTTTCTTTCTTTCTTCCTTTCTTTCTTTCTTTCTTTCTTTCGTTTCTAATTTCTCTTCTCTTTCTTTCACTATCACACCATTTCTTTCTGCCTCTATTTATTCTTTCTTTTTTCATTTCATTATTTCTTTCTTCCTGATAAACTTTTTTTTTATCTCATCCTTTCTTCTGTTCACCTTTTCATTTCATTCTTTTCATCTCTTTGTTGACGACTTTTTCATTCTCAGGATTACCGGAAGATTCAACCCCGCTCCCTCGCCTCATCTCACCTGATGATCAAATCCCTTTACGTTATCTGGGAGGTTTGGGCTTGTTTAGGTTGGGTTCGGTTAGATTTGGTTAGGATTGGTTGGATTTGGTTAGATTAGATTACTTTACGTTGGGTTTAGTTCTATGAGGTTAGGCTGAGCTAGGTTAGGTTAGGTTAGTTTAGGTTGGGTTTTAGTTAGGTTTGGTTAGTTGGTTGGTTGGTTAGGTTTGATTTGGTTATATTAGGTTAGTTTAGGTTGGATTTGGTTAGATTATATTTAGTTAGGTTAGGTTAGGTTAGTTTGGGTTGGGTTTAATTAGGTTTGGTTAGGTTAGTTTTTATTTGGTTAGATTAGTATTTTAGGTTGGGTTTAGTTACATTAGGTTAGGTTAGGGTGGTTAATCTTTAGAAGAAATAATCTGGGAGTTAATCATCAGGTGTTCTCATTCTTAAATACTCTCTCTCTCTCTCTCTCTCTCTCTCTCTCTCTCTCTCTCTCTCTCTCTCTCTCCTAAGAATTAATAAATTACGACCAAACAAAACACTTTCACCATCAAGGAAGTTATTGTAATCCTCGGACTGCATTAAGATAAATGTACAATTTTCGTAATGTAAGACTTTAATGCCTTGCTTTTAATGCAATTACACAGGGCTCATTAAATCCCCGAATCCTAACCTAGCCTAACCTAATCTAACCTAACATACTCTAACCTACTCGTAACCTAAGCTAACCTAGTCGTTTTATGTATAAGAGGTAGTAAGCTGTTAGGAAGCTCAGTTCAGTCAAGGATGTACTGTTTCATTTCATCCCCTCTGGTACCCACACTCACACATTCCCCTGATGCTTTGAAATAAATTTTAAAGTTGCAATTCATTACAACTTTGTAATTCACAACTCATTCCCCTTTTAACGTGTTCAGTTTGATGATTAAAAAATCTATTTTCACTCTCCCGAAAAGTTTGTATTCTTGACGTCAGTCCTTCTTGTCCTGAGGTGCAGAATTAATTGGAAAAAATCCTTACAAATACAATAACCATTATTTAACGTTATTTTCACGCATTCTCTATTGACTTCAAGGTACATTGTTCCGTAAATAATGGTCCAGTGAATCAGGTCTTTTTTTTCCGGAAATAAAGTTAACAGTTATGGGCGGCGCAACACAAGCTCCACGTCTTCTTTCTGTCCGGATGATTGTAAAGTAAACAAACTCTCCGTGATTTCTGGAGTCAATACTATACTGAACAATCTCATATGCTTTTAGTGTTGATGACTGTTGCTTGTATTAACGTAGAATATCCGACCATAGTTGTTAGGGGGCAATAATACGTTATAACATCCTTATCAAAACATATGACGTCACTTACAGGAACACGGGACTCTACATACGAATTTATTTTAAGTAACTAAGACCTATTTAATAAATGTACAATACTTGTTTTGTTATCTACACACACAGGTTCCTTACGTTACATTGATGTTTAGTGAAGTAATCTTATTTTGCCTAACATCTTGTCTATAGATCTCTAGTTCACCGAAGTTAGATCAGTGTGATAGATCTCTTTAAATGTCTAAGTATTGGTGTCTAGTTTATTGTCTAGTCTACGATATACGCTTGAAGGCTTCCATTGTTGTAACGGAGTAGTACAGTACTTTATAACACTGATAACCTACTTTACTGTATTTAGTATAAAGAAAACTATACTTCATCGGGTGTATAATAGATCATCCTCTTTTTCTAGTTCTTATCTACCACAGAAATTATAACTCAGCGAACGTTGTTTTAAAGACGTTAGCCATTGAAGCACCGAAATGCATTAAACTAATAAGTAGATGAAGAAGAAAAACTAAACTAATTGTTATCCTCTACTAACTCTCCCAGATTGCCAGGTGCGGATTTGTTTACTAATAACCTCAATCCTAATGTTACATGTATTTCGCAGACGCTATTAACTCGCTTGCGCAAAACCATAATCAGAATTCATTTAACTTTAATGGGTTTTAGTTATCGCTATGTCCTCAGTGGGTTGAAATTACACTATTATTATGGCGTTGTATCTCTTGATTTTTATTTGTTAATGACGGATGCACGAATACGTACTTAAAGAACCTAGTTATTGAAGGGCAAAAGTCCATTGCAACAAGAAGACAGGAATGATGATTTTTAATAGTAGGAAATTCATGATTAAAAGTGAGGATATAAATTGAGATATTACATAGAGTTTAAGATACAGGGAATGTATTTGTATATTGTAACCTTGTACTACGTTCACGTATTGTTTACATTTCACGACGACTCTTCCTGCAACACGGGCATTCCCCTACTCGATTCATTTCACTCTCCCCTCCCCCGTTTCATTAAAATCCATTCCCTTGTGTGTACTGTTCCCGACCTTTCCAAAATAAATAAATGTTTCTCTGATTGCTTTTGTGAATTGGTGCTACATATATTTTACCGAATATGTATTAAAATGAAGATTCACAATTATTATCAAGCTTATATGGGCGTCAAATGTTAGTCTTCCGTTTTAACACCAAGATAACCCAAAATTCCACTTGGGATATTTTAAATGCATTTGTATATAACTAAGTACACATTTTTGTGAATCGTAATATAGGTAGTTAACTAAAGAATCAGTAATATTGAATCTATTTATAATTATTAATGAGTTTATATTGGTGTTAATTATCATAATCTAATCCTACAGGCCGAAAAAGCCTACACTCGTGCAAACACAGCATCACACTATGTAACTATAACATCTACTGATAGAGTTTCGGATGATTGGTAATGTGATAATGAAGGTAAAAGTCATTCGTATTTCCATTTTTAATTTTAGGGGCGATAAAGTCTGTATTTTTTTTTCTACGCATTACGTTCCGGTTCTTGGCTCTCTCTTTAAGACCTCCCATGTGCTAAGTGGCCCCGACCTGTTGAGTCTCCACCACTCACCACTAAATTCTTTCCACGTCCTCTCGATGAGCCGAAAATCCTACAGTTTATTTATTTTTTTTTTGACATAGAATGATAATCTTTTTTAACAATTTTAAGCTGGAAAAATACTGTATATATAAACATACATAAGATAATTAATGATGCATAAATGTTAAAAAAAAAAATATATATATATTCTAAATCATCCGACAAAACTTGTACTCAGTTTAGTTACGGTACGAATTACGGTACTAACTTTTCCTCCAGTATCGTTGGGTTAATGATTTTACGTGCTTCAAGGGTTAAGGTCATTTAGTTAACTTCACCAACTCGATTTACAAACTAGACAACAACTATAAAATAATAGGAGGTATACTTTGTGTTATCTCCGTGTTATCTCTGTGTTATCTCCGTGTTATCTTTGTGTTATCTCCGTGTTATCATTGTGTTATCTCCGTGTTATCTTTGTGTTATCTCCGTGTTATCTTTGTGTTATCTCCGTGTTATCTCTGTGTTATCTCCGTGTTATCTTTGTGTTATCTCCGTGTTATCTCTGTGTTATCTCCGTGTTATCTCACGTATAAAATGTAAATTATTATATCAACGTCTAAACCTGAAGAATGTCCATCCCAGCTTATTTCACCTGAAGATTAATTACCCTAACACTCTTTGGGGGGGGGGGGGGTGATGTTAGGTTAGGTTATGTTAGGTTAGTGTTAGGTGAGGTTAGGTTAATGTAGTGTTAGGTTAGGTTATATTATACTAGGTTAGGTTAGGTTTTGTTAGGTTAGTGTTAGGTTACGTTACGGTAGGTTAGTGTTAGGTTACGTTACAGTAGGTTAGTGTTTGGTTACATTATGTTATGTTAGTATTAGGTTACGTTACGTTAGGTTAGTGTTAGGTTACATTACGGTAGGTTAGTGTTAGGTTAGGTTATATTATACTAGGTTAGGTTAGGTTTTGTTAGGTTAGTGTTAGGTTACGTTACGGTAGGTTAGTGTTAGGTTACGTTATGTTATGTTATTATTATGTTACGTTACGTTAGGTTAGTGTTAGGTTAGGTCAGGCCTCGTTAGGTTAGTGTTAGGTTAGGTCAGGCCTCGTTAGGTTAGTGTTAGTGTGGTCAGGCCTCGTTAGGTTAGTGTTAGGTTAGGTCAGGCCTCGTTAGGTTAGTGTTAGGTTAGGTCAGGCCTCGTTAGGTTAGTGTTAGGTTAGGTCAGGCCTCGTTAGGTTAGTGTTAGGTTAGGTCAGGCCTCGTTAGGTTAGTGTTAGTGTGGTCAGGCCTCGGTAGGTTAGTGTTAGTGTGGTCAGGCCTCGTTAGGTTAGTGTTAGGTTAGGTCAGGCCTCGTTAGGTTAGTGTTAGGTTAGGTCAGGCCTCGTTAGGTTAGTGTTAGTGTGGTCAGGCCTCGTTAGGTTAGTGTTAGTGTGGGTATTTTGGTGAAATAAGTTGGGGTTGATATTGTTCGGGTGCTCCACAGTAAAACTTCTTGAGACAAAGTTTGAAGGTATCAATGTTATTTATCAAACATTTCCTGTGTGGCGACTAACACTGGCCAGCCAGGGACATCCTCGCCTCAGGAGCGCGAGAGGCAATTTGTAAAAGTTATGCTGCAAATTACTCGCCCAATTCCGGGTGTCAGACTGTAATGTTGTGTATTTATTTTTCTCTTATGAAACACGAAACATAAAATTGTTTGGTCTTACTCATTCTCATTGTTGTATATCTCATTTTACTGTTGTTTGTACTTTCCTGTTGTTTGCACTTTCCTGTTGTTTGTACTTTCCTGTTGTTTGTACTTTCCTGTTGTTTGTACTTCCTGTTGTTTGTACTTTCCTGTTGTTTGTACTTTCCTGTTGTTTGTACTTTCCTGTTGTTTGCACTTTCTTCTTGTTTACTCGTTCCTCTTGTTTACCATTTATCTTTTTTACCTTTTCCTGTTGTTTGCACTTTCCTGTTGTTTGCACTTTCTTCTTGTTTACTCGTTCCTCTTGTTTACCATTTACCTTTTTTACCTTTTCCTGTTGTGTGCACTAAACTTGTAAACATATTAAGCGAGCCATTAATATGAGCGCCCAACAGCGTGAAAGGTTTCGAAGCATCGCTAACTTATTTTTCCCCAAGTTACTAAACGTAATGATGACTTACAAACTTGTTCTTGTACTTGTTTTGTGTTAGATAATTAGATAATTAAGATTAGTGTGAGTCATTATTATTTTAGAAGAGAATTAGTTGATTTTCAGATCAAGTAATGAATTCAACTTCCAGAAAAACAACGTAGTAAAATTAGGATAATAATTATAATAATAATAATAATAATAATAATAATAATAATAAAATCAACAACAGCAACACAACAACAACAATAATAATAATAATAATAATAATAATAATAATAATAATAATAATAATAATAATAATAACTCAAAGCGAAATACTGACAGGTATAAAAATACTTTGTTATAGTTCTTAAAAATAAGCGACAACAAATATTCTATTTCATATCCATTTCACTGTAACTAACCATTTTTTGTTTAATGTATTTAACATTTCTTACTTAATCTATATCTATGATTTCTATTAATTAAATCTTAGAAGAACTCTGAAGACATCTTGAAATAATTTATTCTTCCACGTGTTGTTGTTTCTTTCTGGGAGATCTTTTTTTTTTACTTCTTTTTTACCTTTTTAACTTTTTTCGTAATCAAAATTCTACTTACGTTTTCTTGTCGTCTTCAACCCTAACAAATTTCAATAGACAGAAATCCTACCGTAAAAAAAGTCAGTCTCTCTGGACAAAATCCGCAACGGACAAATCCCAATATACAAAATATCAAATAAGAAAATCCCAATAGATTTAAACCCAATGGACAAAACTTCCCTCTAAAAAAATCCTCACCAAACTGACTAAAAATATAGTCTAATGTAGTACCGCATGATAACATTCTACCTCGCCCCTCTACTCTCCCACCATAGGTAGGCACTCCTCTTCCTACACATATTCTTAGATTCTTGAGGTCTTGGGAGACAGCATCTTCACCGCATCCTCCTACAAGTTAGCGGAGGCTGTAAACACTTTCTTAACTCTCCTGTTTGTCTTCAGAGGACGAAACTTTCTCTTCCTCTGTATTAAACTCTGTGTTTTGTATTATATATCACATATTGGAAGTAATTAACAACAGATCTCAGATATTTAGATCTAATTAAGTGTAGATGTCTAGTGTATTGTCTAAGTGGATGTGGTTAATTAGCCAAATTGTTAAGGCCTTGTCAATTATAATATTAACATTAGGTTTAATTGTATAATTAGTTATTTTATAACAGGGTTGTTCAGTGTGAAAATTGATCTCGAGTTATATGGTTAAGAAACTTATTTATAAAAACAGAATTACACAAAATTCCAAAATTGTTAATTATCGTTATGTAAAGATTGACTCAGTGTACAGTACATACATAAAAACATCCGCCACTGAAACACCTAAATACATTATAATAACATTCAGTTATTAAAAGACGTATCATGTAATAGACAATCGAAGGCAATCAATAGTACAAAAGAACATAAGAATGGAGAAAATTGCAGCGGGCCTATTGGCCCAAACTGGGCAGTCCCGTTTACACCCAACCTCTATCGCTCATATAAGCATCCAACCTATGTTTGAAGCTATCCAGCGTATTCGAGTTAATGATGATGTTTGGTAACTTATTCCACTCATCCACTACTCTATTTCCAAGCCAGTGTTTACCTATTTCGGGCCAAAATCTAAATTTATCTAATTTAAAACCATTGTTACGAGTTCGCTCCTGGTTTGATAGCTTGAGTACCTTTGTGATGTCACTTTGCTTAGCCCTGACTTCCATTTATACACCTCGATCATATTGCCCCTCACTCTACGTCTCTCGAGGGAGTGCAAATTAAGATGCTTTAACGTGTCTCTGTACTCAAGGTTCCTCATGCCCGGGATTAGTCTTGTCATTCTCCTCTGGATTCTTTCCAAGGATTCTATATCCATTCTGTAATACGGTGACCAGAACTGAACTGCGTAATCCAAGTGAGATCTCACAAGCGCAAGATATAGTTTTAGGATAACCTCGCTAATCTTGTAACTAACATTCCTTTGTATGAACCCAAGAACTTAGTTTATCTTGTTTTGAGCAAATGCACACTGTTTACTTGGTTGAAGATTCCTACTCATCATTACTCCTAAATCATTCTCACAGTCGGATTTCTCTATAACATCGTTGTTCATCTGGTATCTGGTTTCTCGACGCTTGGAATTTGAAACCACTGAATTAAGAACTGCAATTATCACTTTTTATATCTACTGAAACTTTTACTCTCCCCGTGTTACCAGTGAGGGATACCCGATCAGTCCTTAGGGGAATTTCTCAATATTTACTTTAGGAATATCAATAATTACTCTCAATATTTGATCGTATTTGATTCTTGTCGTTGAGTTTCTACTCTCATTCACCTTACCTGAAGTATATCCGTGTGTGTCCTCTCTGCCCTTTTTTTAACATATCTGAGAAATATCATCAACTATCTCTATTGATGAGAAATACTACCGTCTCTGGCCCAAATTCTTTTTCTAATGTTTACTTCAACTGAGAAATAACAGCACAAATTGTTTTCCACTATTCTGCCATAGCCAATAAATGCCACCTGCTTCGGACGAGGAATATCTCTCATTGCCTCCAATATCATCTACCACAACACCTTTGTCTCTCTCTCTCTCACCCGTGTCTTTTATCTCCCTCACGTGGGTCTTTATCCCTCTCACCTGTCTCTACCCCAAGCTCTAGAAACACCTTTGCCTTCCCCGCATCACCTTTCCTTCTCTCTCCTCCACAACAGGTCAGGAGGAGAGGCGCTTACCAGACGTGGCTGACGACACCCTGCAGAAGCGAGCGGCGCCCCTTGCGCAGATGCCCGAGGGACTCAGCATCGGGGACTTTATCAGCGACAACATCAAGAAGGTGAGTGAAAACCCTGACCTTGTGAACGTCTTGACCTTGTGAACGTCTTGGTCTTATTATCGTCTTGACCTTGTGAATATCTTGACCTTGTGAACGTCTTGACCTTATGAACATCTCGACTTTATGAACGTCTTGGCCTTATGAACGCCTTGCCCTTACATAACCTAATCTAACCTTACATAATCTTACCTTTGCACGTGTGCATTACCAGAACGTACCACTGTGCTGTTACTTATTAATATGGTAGACTGTTGTTCTCTTACCCTAAAAGTTCACCCTAAACATCATTAGGGAGTCACGGACCGACCAAACTTTGTCATGAATCAAATATCTTCCAACACTTGCCAGGACCTCAAGTTGATCTCTAATGTTCTTGTGTTCTCTTTTGTGTTCTCTGTAGGTGGATAAGGATCCGAGTGACTTCGATGACGTGCGCCATTACTGTTTTGAAGGAGACGAAATGTCCATTGCATCTCTGTCCTCCATCGGATCGGGTAAGTGGTGAAGATTACTAAAACATATGTAGGATGATAAAATTATGATGTAAGTGTTGCATAAGAACCACAACGTATTATGCCTATGTTATATTCATTTAGCTCACGAGGGCAACTAAATTTCACGCCGTCCTGTTTGTGTATCCTTTCTAGGAGGCTCCTCTGACAGTGATACGCCATTCGACTACAAGAACGATTGGGGTCACCGCTTTGAAAAGCTCAACCAGATTTACGGACGAGAGTCTGACGAAGATGAGGATAGCGACTTCGAGTTTCCCAACATTCCTAAACAGAGGAAAGGCGACTCTCTTCGGCAGCTCAGCAAGACAAAGTCCCCCGCCAGCAGCCCCTCCCAGTCTCCCGCTGGTGTGGCCGCCCAGCGCTCCATGGATGTGCCGCCAGCAACCCCTGCCAAGCCGAAAGCTAAGACCAGCAAGGAAAGTCAGCAGCCGGAGTACCGTGAGTCGGTTAACCCCATGGCCACCTACGATACCGTAGAAGGGGAGGAGTCTTGGTGCTAGTGACTAATGGTAGCGACAAGTAACAGGAGGTCAAGACAGGTATAAGGAAAACAAGAAACTTGTGCTGCTCAGGAGACGGACTGATGTACAAGCTGACAAAGTAATGACCAAATAGCTAAGTCAAAATAAGTAATGTATGTGAATGATCATTTGTGGTGCACTTTTGTATCAAAGTCTCGACTGATGGTTGTCACTGCCACAGTCATATCTCGTTGAGCGTTGACAAGCTACTGAAATATGTGAAAAACTAAGGTAACTTCCCTTGGGCCAGTTTGATGACTATGTTCATGACAATAATTTACACAGATCAGCGAATATATATATATATATGTATATGCTGATAAGTTAGAGTATACACTTGTGCACAGCAGATGATACCAGGTGTCTTGTGATGTTGTATTAATTCATGAATGCTATCATTGTTCATTATGTTATGGAAATAACCTCATGCTGTCATATGTCATGTAAATATGATCTAAGATTCAGTTGATGCTTAGGGTAATAGAAACCAAAGGTGCTTCAATCAAAGGTAAACCAACTCTCGAATCCTAACTCCTCTTCCTTCTCCTCCTCCTGCTGGCCTTAATGCATAATGAAGGTGTGACCAGTGTTGAGCGGTAGAAGTAAACGCCTTTATTGGGAAATAGTTGGGAAAACTGTTTCTCCCTCAGGTTCCTCTTACCGTGATCGTAAGTTACTGTAGTTTACCATCGGCTAAATGTTTTCTTTTAGCAGCCAGGAAACGTTAGTTCCTCAGTAGATAATAATTTTCTTATTTATTTTTTCATATTTATCAACAAAAAATAAAACATTACGAAAACTTAATAAGAACTTAAAAGTTTACTAAAGATAAGTGTTATTTAAGGAGAAAATTTTTGTGTCAATTACCTGTTGTGTGAGTGTGAGTCGTGTGTGTGGTGACGTCCGCCGCTTCTCCCCTTCACTGAACCACTACAGTTTGTCTTACCAGGGATCTCATGGAACTCGTCTCATGCATAATTCAGACGTAATTTATCCCAAAGAAATTAATTTTAATATCTAGAATTTATCGTTAACTAATTAAAACTTCCTAAATATTTAAATCGGTTTGTAAAATTATCTATGGCATACCTGAGCTTGATTACTTTTGTATCTAGGATTTTGTAAGTTTACAAATTACATAATGCCACAGTCTTATTGTTGCAGTGAAGGTCGAGAAGTCGGCATGTAATGACTTGCCAAAAATATTGTATATGGTCACATCCTGATCTCATGAGCATGGTTCTGCCTCTCTTGTGTGTGTACTGGGATACACAGCACCACACTGACCCAAACAAAGGCCGGATCATCATTCAACTTTGTGTTGTGCCTGTTCTCGTCGCTGCTCTGATAATTAAAGTGTCAGTAATGCAGTCGAACATTCCTATATTTTATTTTGCCAAACCTTTTGACATTCATTATCACTCTTCCCGGCGGCGTTGAATGTCGACTTTTTACTGTGAATTTCTTTTCATTTTTCCTACGCTGAATACTTTCTCTAACATGAGCCAAGGATCCACTGCCAAATTTCGCTTAAGCATCTCGCTAGTCGTATAAGAGTGTGTGATACGCTAAGGATGACCGTATCTGTTTTGACCAAAAATATAACAATAATGTGAAGAACTCTGTTTACAGGAAAACTTAGTCATGTATTAACCATATGATTGCCTTTCATTCTAGCTGGTAAGAACGTTCACTCGTATGCTTAAACAGAACAGATTTGTAATACAATTTACTCATGTGTGATTACCAAGTAATTTTTATAACGTTATTTAAGGAGAAACAACTAAAAAAAGACAGCGTTCATATAAACCATCTCAAATTCCTTGGTAACGTAAACTGACGTAGTGTGATTTTTTTGGTCGAGGCCAAAGTGTTTGTGATTGCCTTTTTTCTGTGCTAATATAGACGAAGATATTTTAGGGATTTCTTAAGAGGTGTTGTCTGATCACCACGTTGAACAAGGCTCATTCATTATGGTAAATACAATGGTTGAGTTATAACTTAAGTATATTGAACAACACCAAAGAACCAAGACTCCCTCTCCCGCCATGGTTGAGTCCCTACACCTTGTTGTCCCCAAGAGAAACTGTTGAGCTGAGAGACAACACCTGAGTAAAGATGGTCACGCACTAAATCACTTTCAAAAGATTCTTCAAATTATTTTAGAATTATTATTAAATATAATGATATAATCTGTGAGAGTTTTTGTTGAAAAGTAAATTATTAGTTACAAGGAAACTTGTATCACATTTACTCAGTTTGGAATTTCATACACAAACCATTTTTTTTTTTCGTGGCCTAAGGACTTAGTGACGTTAATGGCTTCAACCATTAGGCGGGATTTATAGGGAAACATGAATGTTTTCTGTTGCATAAAGATTTATTTTGTTGCACTTGTATGTGAATTTGCATCAGGTAATACGAGCCTTATAGAGTGTATGCTCAAAGGTCAAAATTGCGAATTATTTCACAGATTGTAGGACTTTACTGTTATTTTTTATAGTAGGGAGGATGAACACTTTATAGCCTCATGACGGAGTTTTAATTCTTGGATGAAGGGATGAGCTTATATCCTGTCAGGAAATTGATTCCATTTCTATGTACTGAGAAACATTCCTAAATAGATTTATTTAAAGGTTCTGATTTCTACACTATATATATATATATATATATATATATATATATATATATATATATATATATATATATATATATATATATATATATATATATACCGAATTGTTTTAGGACTAATAAAAGAGGTTCCGCCTCTTTTATACTTTAATGCATTTTTTCTGTTGCATTTTAGTTAAAGTGATAAATATCGTGATGATTTCTTTTTTAATTAAGTTTATTATTCAAAAAGATTTTTTTTGTATATAAAGTAAGTCAGTGTACATATCATAGTCGATGATTTACGTGTATGATGTCCTGTGACTGCCAGGTACCATCGGCTCCACCCAAAGCCTTTCATTAACACTGAAATCCCTGAGTTGTTGTAAATAACTGCTTGTTCGCCTGAAGGAAACCCAAACATCCATACCACCACCGAACTAACTCTCTGAGGTATTAAGACTCGTTAGTCTAGCGTCACTCAACATCAATTTTATTAATAGTGATATTTATGGATTTTTTCCTAATTATTTGCTTTAAAAGAATTATTTCAATAAATTCACTGCCGTATAAGAATCACTTGATTATCAATAACTATTGTTGTAGATATGAAAACTTTACATAATGCTGTCTGGCCATCGAAACACATGCAGTGAATGAAGACATTGAACATAAATTGACGAATTGCTTTTATATATGTACGTATATGCCACAATAAAGAAGATGATTAAAGCTAATAATAATAATAATAATAATAATAATAATAATAATAATAATAATAATAATAATAATAAACCTATTTCACCACTTATAAAATTCTAAATTAAAACACAGTCCTGAAGCTTCAACAAAAAAGATTGCAGTGAAAACCATGCAGCATCCGTGGAAAATAATGCAAATTGCCAGGGCAGATGGAGTGTTAATGAAGGGCCCGAGACGTGACCTGCTGCAGGAGTCAACTGTTTGGTATGTGGGAGACGTGAGGTGTCGTGCCGCAGCTGTTTTGTATCAGCCATTTGAAAATAAATCTTTTTATTTATACGGAATTGGATGGTTATTTATATCCCTATGTATATCAATGTGTGTTTTTGCTCCTATTCCTTTAAAATTCTTCTAGGAATATAACTTAAATTATTGTCCTTCAAAAGCTATCGCATCAACCATCGACCTTCAAGAGCTATAACTTCAACCATCGTCCTTCAAGAGCTATAGCTTCAACCATCGTCCTTCAAGGGTTATAGTTTCATCCTTCAAGATCTACTTTAACCATCGTTCTCAAAGGGTTGAAGGCTGTGGAGTCAAAGCCTCTAGATCAAACTTAGAACATAGAAAAAATAAAGGTTAGTTGAGTCTTATGAATAAAATAAAATGGATGCTACCTATTCGTGGCTTCAACATCAAGAGTGAAATACATCATTTTTAACATCCAAGGAAATGTATAAACGTAACTCTTTTAAGTTTTAATTGTTGATGACATGTGTAGTTACTACTAGAATGTGAGCTAAAAGACCCTAGTTGAGGAAAGGAGCTAAAACTTGGGTGCTCAGATATATGCAAACTCTGGGAGGGTTGGTGACGTTTGGAGTGACGGCCGTGGTCGCCAACCCTACAACACATGGGTGATACTGTGAATAGTAGGGAGTGACAGTTTTGCAAAAGTTTTCAAAATCTAATTGCTTGGGTTGGATTATTTGTCTATCGGCCACGCTAATTCCGAATATGTTTGAGTTTTTTACATCATTGCATTAGAAGGTTTGTGTGTACTTTTGGGTTTGGCATGAAAAACGCGAAAAAACTGTAAATAATAAAGGGACTGGCAATGTGGCACAACCTGTTAAAATCAAGTTATTGAATTGGATTATTCGACTACTGTGTACACTGGTTCATAATATGCTATTGTTTTACAACTCAATGCGCTACAAATTATGCCGATATTTTTGCTGCAAGTCACCACATACGTATATTTCGAAAACCAGGGCCCAATATTACCAACGGCGTGGATAGATTCCGTGGAATGAATTCAGGACATTCCCGCTCATGGAACATTACCAAACTCCGTATATGTGCCAATGGCAGGCCAATGGCAATATTTACAGAGTTTGTTGAGGCTCCCTGGACGGGAATGCCCTGAATTTATTCCACGGAATCTATTCACACCGTTGGTAGTATTCGTCCCAAGACTGATCAACGAATTCAGCCCAAGTAGCTTGACTTGGACAGTTAAGGACAAAATCTCAGTCCGTACTTTTGAATAAAATATTGTTCAATAGGTGGTGATATTGAAGTGCTGAAAGTTGTTTTTTCTGTGTTGTTTTGCAGTTAGTTCAAAGGGCCGCCACCAAGATGGGTCGTCCTAAGATTAGCAACACTCAGCTGCGCCAGGGTAACGATAAGGTGTTCGGATGCCTCTGCCATCTAACAAGCTGCCTCTGAACAAGGAAGTTGGAAGTGCCCTGGCTTATGAAGCAGAAAACGAGAGGTTAAGGAGAAGAACAAATGCTTTTGATTATATGGATGCCACCAACTTCTCAGTCACCTTGTTGGTGGCATCCATATAATCAAAAGCATTTGTTCTTCTCCTTAACCTCTCGTTTTCTGCTTCATAAGCCAGGGCACTTCCAACTTCCTTGTTCAGAGGCAGCTTGTTAGATGGCAGAGGCATCCGAACCCCGAACACCTTATCGTTACCCTGGCGCAGCTGAGTGTTGCTAATCTTAGGACGACCCATCTTGGTGGCGGCCCTTTGAACTAACTGCAAAACAACACAGAAAAAACAACTTTCAGCACTTCAATATCACCACCTATTGAACAATATTTTATTCAAAAGTACGGACTGAGATTTTGTCCTTAACTGTCCAAGTCAAGCTACTTGGGCTGAATTCGTTGATCAGTCTTGGGACGAATACTACCAACGGTGTGAATAGATTCCGTGGAATAAATTCAGGGCATTCCCGTCCAGGGAGCCTCAACAAACTCTGTAAATATTGCCATTGGCCTGCCATTGGCACATATACGGAGTTTGGTAATGTTCCATGAGCGGGAATGTCCTGAATTCATTCCACGGAATCTATCCACGCCGTTGGTAATATTGGGCCCTGGTTTTCGAAATATACGTATGTGGTGACTTGCAGCAAAAATATTGGCATAATTTGTAGCGCATTGAGTTGTAAAACAATAGCATATTATGAACCAGTGTACACAGTAGTCGAATAATCCAATTCAATAACTTGATTTTAACAGGTTGTGCCACATTGCCAGTCCCTTTATTATTTACAGTTTTTTCGCGTTTTTCATGCCAAACCCAAAAGTATCCACAAACCTTCTAATGCAATGATGTAAAAAACTCAAACATATTCGGAATTAGCGTGGCCGATAGACAAATAATCCAACCCAAGCAATTAGATTTTGAAGACTTTTGCAAAACTGTCACTCCCTAGTGAATAGTATCGAGAACTGTGAATAGTATCTATAACACTTACCAAAAACTGTAGTGTATGGGGTTTTGTTCACTGTATTAGGGTGGGGTTTTGCCGTGTAGGATATTTTCAGATATTTGTTGGAGAGTAAAATGTGTCAATTTATCTGCTCCGAAATACATGTAAACCTTTTTGACAGGGAGAGAGAAACATCAGCTTCGTGGCCTTCATCACAAGCTTCCGTTTGATGTTGAAGACGCGGGGGGGGGGGGGGGGGGGAAATTCCAACGTTATAGGAGAGGAGTTTATCTACAGATCACAGCTCAAGATCATTTTCCGCCTCTACCCTCGCTATCAAAAGGTTATCGACCGCTTCACCATGATATGATATGATACTAGTTTGGCGTCAAGTTTGATAGATGTTTTTATTTTGATGAATAAAGTCCTTTAACTGCTTCAACACTTAGCACCGTTTAATGAATCTTACGTTTGTTTGTTTTTTACACCAGAGAAGTTTTGAAAATTATAAGATATAAATGTTTTCGTGATTGCGTTATTCAATGTATTTCCGTTTTTAACAGCTAAGTTTTTTAGGCACGTACTGTACACTACATCACTTCATGAATAAGAGAACAAGCGTGTAACATTATGAACTGGTGTTTCTTACAACAATATTAATTAAACTAATATTCTTTTGACTGAAAACGTATTGTGTTCGGTGATTCATAAATGATGTAAGTTTACGAATGAAACAGGAAGTGATTATCCTTCACTGTAATAATACATATTACATTACGCTCAAAATTGTATGATAGTTTTGCTGTCAAGGGACCAATAACAACACATGGGCGCTTATGGGTTAACACTTACACAGTCATTAAACTAAACTAGTGTCTCCTTTGTGTGGACGTTTGTTACCAGTAAAATGAGGTAAGTTGAGGGACTTAGTGACTCAGTGATTACTTTGGATTTTTTTTTAATGTTTATGTCAGCTTGACGTTTGTTAAAACTAATAGTTAATTAGTTTGTTCCCGCTAGACCTTTGACAATGAATAACGTTATGAAGAATTTGAAGGAATAAATATTTTAATTTCCTTTGCCATAATGAGAAGGGATTTTATTTTTAGAGGTGGCAAAAATTTTTCTCTTCGAAATAAACTTACACATTGAACCATGATTTATCGAGGAAGAAAAGAATTAAGTCTGTGAGTCATGGACCACAGTTCTCAGTAAAATTGAATCGTAGACTCTTTAAATCACTACTGAACATTATAAGAAAATTATAGTAATAACACTTTAATTATACCACACATAGAGAAGCACCTTAACGACACTGGCTGAGAGAATTAACCAAGTGACTATCAAATTGTATCTTATCTGTGAGGACTGTAGTGTGGAATGTGTGCACCTGTATATCCCAAGGGCAGAAAAAATCTTCTTTATTATGTGATTAACGAATATATATCATACATAATAGAATATGTCTACTAATGGAAGAATAATGAAACATTCAACATTCAGAGTGAAGAAAAACGTTTGTAAATAAAAGACATCATATCTAGTCTAATTCTTAAAATATGCATTTCAGTGTAGAACCCACGACTTAATGAACAGTTCCTAAAACTCCAAGCCATTGAAATGCCAAAATACAGTATGAGATAACACGTAAGAGCACCGCTGTATACATTTGATTACTATGAGTTGAATACAAACTTAACAACATTCAAGGTTGGACACTCAAATGTCGTGATGCGAGTCAGGCGATCAGTCGTTCAGGGTAATAACTGTTGTCTTAACTTAATATAAATGCTAATTATTATTATTATTAGTAGTAGTAGTAGTAGTAGTAGTAGTAGTAGTAGTAGTAGTAATAATAGAATTGTCAGTTTTAGTATTATTAGTAAGAGGAGAGGCCGTGCGTGTGTTGATTTGCATGCAGTATCTCCAGCGTCTGGTTGATGAGGTGCTTCTCCCTCATCAAGAAGCGAGATTCATACATTAACTCCAGTCGACCTAACATGAATCAAGTCACACGGCTTATGTAAACTGTGTCTTCATTTGATAAACCAACACGACAATATGTGTCATCACGGAGCATATTAAGGTAAAACTTCAAAGACGAGTAGTGTTTATATATATATATATATATATATATATATATATATATATATATATATATATATATATATATATATATATATATATATATATATGTATATCTTGAATTTATGATTTAATAGAGGTAGAGTGATAAATTACGTACATTCAAATAACAATCGGTTATGTTTTAAAAAAACGCGTTGTATAAGGAAATACACAAAAACAGCAGTGATATAAAGCGTAATAAAGAATGATATTGTTATTTTTATTTTTATCTTAATTCAGCGAATCAGCGTACAGTCAGAGTGAGATCAAGTACAACTTACCATGAGCGTGAAACAAGACTTGCTTCATCCTGGGCAGTTGGATATAACAGACCACATTATTTAACCCTAACAATTCCTGTCAAATTCATCTCTTAAGCCTTACATAATTAACAAAACACCGAATTAAGTCAATAGACCACCAATCCAAAGCTTAACTGAGTTGGGCAGACACCATCACCATCTCTGGCAATGATGTCTTACATCTTGAGTTGATTTCATAATAATTGTGACACATCTTCTCTGCCTGATGCAACACTCTACTGTAGTCAATTACAAACAAGTTTTTCACCAACTATGGATAAAACAAAATGAATAGAGACTGAATAGATATTATTACTGCCAGCTGATTATAATCATTAAGGACAGAAACGACAATAACTAACATCCTCTCTTCAGGGAAAAATGGACCTTTCAGGATACCAATCGATGAAAACCATCGAGACAAGCCGAGTCCAGTAAGCTTTTTTTTTGAAGGGCAACCAGAAGGAATATTAACTACACTATTAAAATATATGTCATCAAATAAGCATTATTTTATATTGTACTATCGAAATTCATTAATTGTATATATAACAACAACAACAGTGACAATATTAATAATAATAATAATAATAATAATAATAATAATAATAATAATAACGCGTACACAAAATATCATAAACAGATCCTTCACTCCTTCCAGCCCTCCCTCCTTCCCTCCTTCCTTCCTTTAGGCGACAAGGAGGGTCAAAAAATCCCTCCATTAAGTTGCTTAAAGTCTTTAAGTATCACTAAGACCACCAAACTTGCGGCGGACTTGATGTTGTCTTCATTAACTTGGCTGCAAGGGGAGGGAAGGTTGAGGAATTTAATATACCTTGACAAATGGGTACTGCCAGGTCGAATTCTGTGTGTTTTAGTGAGTACGTGGAGAAGGACGCAGCTCTGAGTTGTATGGGAGTGAGTTGTTTATCTACACGTGTAGTTTATTAGTTCAGAAATAATACTACAGGTGGAGGTACAGAGAGAGAGAGAGAGAGAGAGAGAGAGAGAGAGAGAGAGAGAGAGAGAGAGATGATTCCTGTAGATAAGATTACATATACAGATACCAGTACAGTACAGGTATGCAGAAAGTTACATATACAGGCTCACAGACAAAGGTAAACTTGCATAATAAGTACACTATACAAATAGCAATGAACGTAGTTTTAAATATACGTACACAGAAAACAACATAAGTACAATTACTTGTACAAGTACAAATTGTATGAGAACAGTACAGGAAAGCTAACTCTAGATGAACATTATTACGCTGCATCAATTAACAAGAAAGAAAGAAAGAAAGAAAGAGCTATGAAATCAAAATACGAGGGAGAGAGAAAGTATACCTGTGAGTAAAGATAGAATAACTTTATCTTATGTCAGAAAATGAAAAAGAGAATCTCACTGAAGCCAGAGAGAAATTGAAGGACTAAAGCCTCATGCCTTGGTAAGAAGGGAAGGTACTGACAAGGGGAAGATTGTGGCTCTATCTAATCTCTTAATTCAGGTGTTGTTGCTGTTATAATATATGTCTATGCCTCAGCACTACTGATCTTCAAATATGTAAAATAAGTAAGTTCATTCATTAGATATAGTGTTATTATGAATTTATGAATACCTATTGCATCTCCTAACATACGGGTTCATCGAGATTGTTGACTTATACTGCAGTCCACCCCAGATGCGTTTTAGCCCAAAGAAAATTAATACACATTTTTTTTTTCAAGCAAAGGAATCCCTCTGGTGTATTTGGAAGAAAAACTACCATAATCTATTGAGTGAAAAAAGGTTATGGGTACAAATACATTCATAAATAAAAATACAAATAAATGCTCAAGAATTGTATTATCACACACTTAGATCAATAGTATATTGTTTCATACCTTTTTTCATGATATATTTTTACTGAAAGCTTTATACTTAAAATATAGGGAAATTTACATGTATGTACTGTAACTATTATATCAACAAAAGTCTTTGAGTATGACGTTGCAAAGTATGATCTTGAATTGTAGATGAAGACCCAGATCACTGTGAGCCCTCCACAAATAAGCTCATTGTACAGTGGCGGAAATGTGTTTCTATGCCCCCTGTGGTAACCCGTTTCTGCAAACGGCAACGTTGCAGTAGTAGTAACACTGTTTATGAATGAAAGGGTGTTGGTCGTGTAACGACGGACGTGACTGGTGGATAGGTTTTTTAGAGGTCTTATAGGTTGACCGTTTGGAGACACGGATTACCACAGAGGGGATAGGAACATATTTGCGCAACTGTACACAGTACCAGTACTGGAAAGAACCTGAAGACGGTAACAAGAAAGGTGAAGACACACTTGAAAAAGCCATGAAGCTGTTGGACAGACTTACGTGGCCAAAGGGAAGGATGTACAATCAGATATGTGCCTTGTATACTGTACGAAGAATGTGTAACAGGAAACTGTCCGAACTGTACGGGTGTGTTTGATGGATATGTATCGGGCCCCGGTACGAAGGGCAATGTGCACATAAGACGGAATGGCGGCATCACAGGCAGAAAGATCAAATTTGAGGGTGACATGACCATGCATGTAAAGAGAGTTACAGTTCTGTCCAACAATCAGAACAAACAGAGGTACACATAAGCCTACTAAGTTCAAAGTTGAAGAAAGCCGGTAACGAAACTATCCATATTGAAGCCAATGCTGAGGTGCTCATCGCCAAGACAGCTTTAGAGAGTTCCAAGTCAAACAATATTATTCTGATTGAGGATGGCACTGACTTACTGGTACGACTTTGTTATCATGCCACCGATCTACCATACAAACTGTCTCTAAGGCCAGAGCCTAAATTATCAACTAGAAAACTTAAAGAATGAGACATAGCAGAAATAAAGAAGGGCCTCGGAGAAGAAATATGTAGCAACATCTTATTTCTCCACGCCTTTGTTGCTTGCGACACCACATTGACAAAGGCGCCCCACTGGAAATATTCAAGAAGGACGAAACATTTTAGAAATTGTGCTGAATGTTTTAGCAGACTTCCAGGTTCAGTTTAAAGGAACAGATAGTTACGGCAGGGGAAATAGCTATGATGCTCCTCTACAGCAGTGGCTCACAGGAGAAAGACATTAATCTGTTACGAGTAAATCTGTTTCAACAAAAGTTTTCAATGGATCAATTTATGTTGACCATAAAACTTTGCCTCCCACAGAAGAATCTTTCCAGTATCACCGTCTAAGAAGGCTTTGAAACAACAGAATATGGCTGGAAATTAAGTGGTGAGATGCTCAGACCTGTAGGAACTGAACAACCTACACCTTGAAACATTTCTAAGTTAATGCGTTATGGTTGTGAAGCTGGTTGTAAAACGGCGTCATGTAGATGCAGGAAATTAGGGCTAGATTGCACAGTTGTATGGCAGCTTTGCAAGGGAAGCTGTGCAATTTGACAAAGGCCCAGCGTAGCTCAGGATAGTTAGAAAGAGAACTCATTTACTAAGAGTACATGTGTGTCAGTGCTATGGTAATGGATTATTATTATAAAGCCTAAATTTGACTAACTGTTATCCTACAGCAGTATAACATTTGGATATTTATGTGCAGACTATATACGAGGATACAGGATTGTTTTATTCTTTTTTCTTTTTTACTAATTTAAAAAAAAAAGTCATATTTTTATTTTATTACTTGACTCAAAATAATTTAATCATTGATGTTTATGATTTAATCTTTATAGACAAAAGATGCATACTTTTAAACAACAATGCTTTTGAAAAGTTATATGGTGAATTTTCATGAAATATAATGTAATTTTGTCATTTTATATAAGAATAAAATGTTTCCATAAATTTCCTTTCACTGAAGGGATATTGGTAGATATTCATCCTATTATTATTTAGCACTTGTGCCACACAGAAAATATATAACCATTTATGTAATAATTGGGTTTGGGTTCAGCCAACTTTGAACTTATCTTGAGTGGACCGGTTGTGTTGTTTGTGCTCGATGTATAGTCGGTGTTTTAACTTGCCGTAACGCGTACTGTTTAAATGTATGTTTATGCTTCAACAGGTGAGTGAGTCAGTTAATTAGTTAGACGCTGTTATTAAAGTAAAATTAAAAAAAATAAAAATAAATAATATGCTGTATCTTTTAATCGAAGGTCATATGGGTACTGTTGAGGTAGGTGTTTCAACATATCTAGGTCATCATCATACATATGCTAAATTCGTAGAGCCTAATAACTTACCCCTGTACATCTTGCAGCCGCATTCATTACCTTTCCTTTACGTGGGTTAAATACTTGGGTTATTTACACTGTTGTCCTCGTGTACCAGGTCAAAGTTACTACAGAAAAAGATGTAAATATTACAAAAATATAATCTTTTTCAGCGTTGATATTACTGTCACTAAACATGATTGTGTTTCAAGAATTAGGATTTTGTTGTATAAATTCTGTTGGGATGTTGATCGTATAATGTATTACTGCGTTTGAACAATTAAGGGGTTTTATATATGAATTCTATAGTAAATACGCTCGTCATCATCAATTAAACACAAAGAGGGATACACGTCTCTCAGTTTCTTTTGTAATGAGATAGTTGGTCTGTCTTTGATAATCGCTACTAATGACCACCAGATTTCTTTTGATTATCTAAATTATTCCATCAGACTCTTTTAAAAACTCAATTAAAGAAAACATCCTCTCACAAATAGCCTTATAGTGATCCAGGCCAGAAATAAATGTTCTCCTTATTGAAGATTAAATGCCTGGAGACAGTGATAAAAACAGACTAGATTGAGGTGTATGAGGAATATGGGTGGTGGAGACTGTATTGTTCTGTATATAACGTCTACAACCTTACACTACCCTTAGATTTACTTAAGTTTGTGCAGAGGTATAAAGGTATGGGAAATTATATGGTAACTTTGAGAGACCGAGGAATATCTGGTGAGTGAGAAAGAATAATAAGAAAGTAGAAAATGAAAGCATAGAGAAGAAGAGATAGATAGAAAATTTAAGAGAACGAGAGCAGACATGAGATAGAAGAAGTCGAGAAAGGAGTGAGAGGGAGAGTGTGATCGAGAGAAGAAGAGACAGAAAGAGCGAGCAAGAGGGAGAGAGAGAAATCAATACTTTCGACTGGCGGTGAACTGTTTAATATCCAGGTAATAACATGAATGTAATTTTGTTTCTCAGGGACACAGATAATAAACGTCATAACACACACAAGAATATCCACAATAGCTCAAAGTGTTGCTAGGGAGAGAAGAAAATTTTTTAATTTATATAAGTTATTCGAACAAAAATTGATACAAAATTTCGTCCAACACAAAAGTACTTTTGTCTGGAGTATGAAATGTTTATGCAAATGTTTTTTATTTTAAAAACTGCAGAAACACAATAAACCTTGATGGTTCATTATTCAGAAATGGCTAATAATTAAGAGATTAGTTATGCAGAAAATAATTACTGTCTGCATATTTGCGCGTAAATTATTTTCGATAAGTTGCATCATATTTTATGTAGCAATATAATTAATCATTGTGATAACGAGATTACCAACAAGTACGGGGAATCCACTGACTATCAATTAATTTCTCTCATAACAAGTGGAAATATTAACCACATTTTTGGTTGGTAGTTTTCACATTTAATTAAATTCCTCTTACTGTATTTCATTAATTCAGAAATAGCAGCCCAGGTACAGTGACTACAGTATGACAGCCGTGTACAGGTATTACTAACGATCACTGTAGATCATTAACTCGCATCTTGTACACACACACACTCACAGAGTAAAGGTCATAACAATACACAAACATGTACCTACCCATGATCAATGTACGAACACTAACTCACATCACCTTGGCCACAAAGAACGTCAAGGTACATTTCTTAATTTTCAGCCAAAAAGAAGTGTATATAGCTTCGCGTCTACCTGCTAAACACACACACACACACACACACACACACACACAGACACACACACACACACACACAAACAGAATAATAATATCTCCTCTGCATGAAAGGAAGGTTTAATATGTTTACAAGGACTTTGGCGTCTTTACTTTATATTCCTTTTAATAAATATATGACCCGTTATTTTTGACTTGAGGCAACGACTTTATTTCATTACTTCCACCACATTTGACTCATTAGTATTGTTGCATATTTGTTTACTTTTTATGTTAGTAAATTCATAATTACTAATGGATTTATGGTGTTATTGGATGTTTGGACTGTTCACTAATACGAAGCGAAACTTTCTTTACCAAATAATTAAACCAATAAAAGGGATATGTGTTTTTATCTATTTAATTTTCCTTCACGGTCGATCTCATTCACGTCTAGTCAAAGCCTCGGTGTTCCCCTTCCTCTTAACTCTTCCTCAACCACTCCTCTCATTTTAGCATTCTCTCTTCTCTTTTGTTCTCCATCTCATGTTCTTCCTTCGATCGGTTTCCCTTCTCCCCCCTCTCTCGCTCTCTCCCTCTCTTCTCATCACTTCCCGCTCCGTCTCTCTCTTCTCTTTCAACCCCTCTCCTCTCCCCTCCCTTCCAACCCTCTCACTCTCCCTCTCGCCATGCTCCTGCTCCCTCCCTCCCTCCCTCCTTCACCCCTTCCCTCCCTCTCTCCCTCCCCGACACAGCGGCCAGCACTACCAGGAGGGGCGTACAAACCATCTTTCACGGGTCAATAAGCGTCAGAAGAATGTTTACGTCACTCCTACCGCGTCCTGGGATCTTCATTACCACAGCAGGAATTCACTCAAGCTAATTCACTTTCAGCACGCGATGAGGAGGAGGTATTTGGGTGTCGTTAAGTCTGTCTGTCTGTCTAATATGTCTAGATGCCTTATGTCTCTTCCGGAATGTTTATGTTTGTTTGTCTGCATTTGTAGGTGTTTATAACTGTGTTTATATCTCTTTTCGGATGTTTGTGTTAGTGTGTGTGTCTAGATGCCTAATGTCTCTTTCCGAGTGTGTCTGTCTGTCTGTCTGTCTGTCTGTCTGTCTGTATTATCTATATGTTTAGATGCCTGATGTCTCTTTTCGATTGTGTCTGTCTATCTGTCTGTATGTCTATATGCCTAATGTCTCTTTCCGAATGTGTCTATCTGTCTGCCTGTAGTATAACCTCTACTGTATTATGACCTCTACTGTATTATGACCTCTACTGTATTATGACCTCTACTGTATTATGACCTCGACTGTAATATGACCTCTACTGTACTATAACCCCCTACTGTATTATGACCTCTACTGTATTATGACCTCTACTGTATTATGACCCCTACTGTAATATGACCTCTACTGTATTATGACCTCTACTGTAATATGATCTCTACAGTATTATGACCCCTACTGTATTATGAACTCTATTCTATTTTAACCTCTACTGTATTTTGACCTCTACTGTATTATAACCCCCTACTGTATTATGACCTCTACTGTATTATGACCTCTACTGTATTATGACCTCTACTGTATTATGACCTCTACTGTATTATGATCTCTACTGTATTATGACCCCTACTGTAATATGACCTCTACTGTATTATGACCTCTACTGTATTTTGACCTCTACTGTATTATGACCTCTACTGTATTATGACCTCTACTGTAATATGACCTCTACTGTATTATGAACTCTATTCTATTTTAACCTCTACTGTATTTTGACCTCTACTGTATTATGACCTCTACTGTATTATGACCTCTACTGTATTATGACCTCTACTGTATTATGACCTCCACTGTATTATGACCTCTACTGTATTATGACCTCTTCTGTATTATGACCCCTATTCTATTTTAACCTCTACTGTATTATGACCTCTACTGTATTATGACCCCTATTCTATTTTAACCTCTACTGTATTATGACCCCTACTGTATTATGACCCCTATTCTATTTTAACCTCTACTGTATTTTAACCTCTACTGTATTATGACCCCTATTGTATTTTAACCTCTACTGTATTATGACCTCTACTGTATTATGACCCCTACTGTATTATGACCTCTACTGTATTATGACCTCTACTGTATTATGACCCCTACTGTATTATGACCTGTACTGCATCATGACCTTCACTGTATTATGACCTCCACTGTATTATGACCCCTACTGTATTATGACCTGTACTGCATCATGATCTTCACTGTATTATGACCTCTACTGTATTATGACCCCTATTGTATTTTAACCTCTACTGTATTATGACCTCTACTATATTATGACCCCTACTGTATTATGACCTGTACTGTATCATGACCTTCACTGTATTATGGCCTCTACTGTATTACGACCTATGTGTGGAAGTCCCTTACTTTCTTACCTCCACTTTACGTTTTACTAACAGAGTTGCCAGGCTTTTCTCGGGGCAGGTATATCTACAATAAGGACGTGTAATATCAAGTAAATACCATAGTGCATAGCCTTGGGACCCATGTAATATGTGTGTACAGTTTCAGATCCCTAACTGCTTCTGTTTTGGAGCTATAACTGGAATAGGTTGACACAGACACTCAGAGACGGACAAGTCATTTTATTTTTATATATTATAAATGACCTCTACCGTGTGACATATGACCTGTGTTTTGACCTGTATTGTATGACCTCTGTTGTGACATATGGTGTAACCTCTGCTATATCCTGTGACCCCTCTATCATTATGGCTTCTCCTTGGCCTCCCTCACCCCTGTTTGTTTTGCTGAGTCTCTCCTCCTCTAGTCCCTCCCTGAGCTCTTCATTAGTAGTCGATGCTGCTATTGTCTTCTACTTCCCCTCCCCTTCATTCACATCCTCCCTCCCTCCCTCCCTCCCTCCCTCCATCCATCCATCCCTCCCTTTCTCTCTCCCTCCCTCCCTCCATCCATCCATCCCTCCCTTTCTCTCTCCCTCGTTGCCGTTGACTCGTTACAATTTATGCACCATCCGCGCGCGCGCGCGCGCGTTTGTGTGTGTGTGTGTGTGTACATGCTACCCAGCCGTAATTGGGAACCTGGATATTAATCGATTTGCGGATCATGTTCGGGGGTAATAGTTATCCAGTGCAGTTGGCGAGTTGTCCGGTCTTCTCGGACTATTCTTAACACTGGGTTGTGCAGCTTATTAACTGAGGATGTGGTTGTTGTGTTGGCGACAGCTTCTATACCTTAGACAAATTCACACCTAGTTGGCTCTTGGGCCGGCCATCCCCGTACACGAGGGGCAACCATTATTATTATTATTATTATTATTATTATTATTATTATTATTAATACATTCACTAAGCTCCAGTAATTCATCAACTAAATATGATTGTAGTATATTCTCCTTTGATTACAAAAAGAATATAATCCATCTCAAATGCTCTTGACTCTGTTTACAAGAACATCACTGGCCTCGACAGATCTTATTGCAATACATCTACACGCCAGAGTTGGTTAATTTCCTCGGGTTACCTTTGAGGTGTTGTCCTCACAACTCCAGGACGGACGCACCTATGAATCTTTTCCCTCCCGGGTCCACACACCGTCTTCAACCTTCTTGGGGCGAGGACGTCAGCGCTCCCCGCTGAGGCGGCCGTGGTCTTTTAGGCCATGAAGACAGCTGCCAGCCTGGTATGTTAGGCCATCCCCTCCTCCCCGTCTGCATTTATCAACATCCAGTGGTGGGCACGGTTCCTCTAATCCGCTAACCGCTAATTAGCGAAGCTAACTTTCTCGTTAGCGGATTAGCGTTTTCACTAATTTTGGAAACCATTAGCTGACCAATTAGTTTCCGCTAAATTTAGTTCCGGTAATTTTAAGTCCGCTAACAAAATTTATTCATGTTTGTTCCTGTCTGCTGTAAGCGCGTGACGCCGCGACGCGTGTCTCCAACAGCCAGTCAGGCACGCTTGGCTGACTGTGTGTTAGTACGTGTAAACATCCAAGGTGTGCGCCAAACAAAATTTTCTAAAAACTTACTTTTCATTAAAGTTTAGAGTTTTCTATTTATTTACATAACTAAGACCAACAAAAAGTTATATAAAAATGCACTGGTATAATGTGTATGTGGTTGGTATTGCATATTTACATGAATAATGAATAAGGCCGATAGGTTGTATGAGAATGCAAATTAATTATTATCTGTGAAATTGTGTACAGTGTACACCTTGATAAGTTGATCATCATCTGATCTTGGCAAGATGCTATTTGCTACCTATGCTATACAGTACTATAGTTTTTGGATTCGTTTAATACTTTCTGTCTTTTCGTACAGTAAATAAAGATTATAAAGTGTATGTTGAAACTTGAATGTAAACTAATGTTTAACTTAATTTGTTCATTTAATTATTTGTGTACACCTTGATCATCATCTGATCTTAGCATGCTATACCTTTTTGGAAAAATCTATGTCTAAGCTACAAGACAACATATGAAAATTTCAGCTCTCTAGGTCTGTTTTTAAGGGTTTTAGAGCCACCCCCCTCCCCCCCAAAAAGAAACTAAATTCATAGAGTAAAAGTTAGAGGTTAGTGTTAACTTTCCCTAATTTTTTTAGCTGTTTAGCGGTTTAGCGTTAGCGAAGTTAACTTTTTAGTTAGCAGATTAGCGGTTAGCGAAGCTAACTTTTCGTTTATCTGTGCCCACCACTGTCAACATCCTCCCACCAACAGTACAGTACCAAGATTAAAGATCAACCCACAAGTGATATACAAAAGTGACAATTTCAACTCGAAAGAAAGAAACAACTGTTAGAGTGATAATTAATCAGTGGTTAGCGGTCAATGTTGACCTCACTGGACCAGACACACCCTGTCCACCGTACACTCGCCACCACCAACACTGCATGAGAAGCCAAGAAAGACTTCAAACTACACTAGAAGTGACATGAGGACTCCCTACTCCACCCAAGTGAGGAACTATGAAATCCTAACTGCAGTACATCACATGAGGAACAAGAACCATCTCCAACACCCTGTGTGAGCTGAAGGACGTACCCGGACCACGTGGTGAATGTGTTAAACATCTGCAGCTGTAGTGAAGTTAACCCCTAGGTACGACGGCCATTCAAACAGTGGGAAGGACTTTGTTGGCGCCAATATCAGGTCACAAGAATGTTTACAACTCCAGCTCCCACAGTACCAGTTCTACAGTTAATCTATATATTGACTCTATGTTTCTTTTATTTTTTGTATTGAAAGCTTTTGTCAATCAAGTGACCCACTCCCCGATTTCACCATATGTAACTTATCATCTCTGTTCATTGTATATTTTAAACCTTGGGGCTGCCATGTTATCTTAATAAACCGTTAATGATTATTATTATTATTATTATTACATACACACACACACACACACACACACACACACACACACACAGCGATGCTCCTCCCCGGTCGAAACAAACACGTAATCAAAACATCAATTATTTACATCATTATCAGGTTGTAAGACCCTTCCCCTTCCTCCTCGTTTTCCTCTCTCTCTCCTCCTTCTCCTCCTTCCCTTCCTCTCCTTCGTAATCCTCCTTATCCTCCTCATTCTCACCTTGTCTACTATTCTCCCCCTTTCTTCTCCACATCTTTTTCTCTTCCTCCCGTTTCTTTCCCCTTCTTTTTCTCTTTCTCCTCGCGCCCCCCCCCCCCCCCCCACACACACGAGTAATTTCACACCTTCTTCCCGTCTGTTCTCCCGCGGGTGCTGTAGACACCTTATATAGGCGCCTGTAACAGTGCCAACAGTTAGGTGTCTCTCTTTCTTCGTCTGACTGTCTCTCACTTTTTGTCTGGATCTTACTCTATCTTTCTCTCTTTATTCCTTTTCTATCTCTCCGTATCTCTGTCTCTCTCATAGCTTTATACTTGTCTCTCTTTCTCTTTCCATCTCTCCTTTATCTATTCACTCCCCCTCTCTCTATCTCTTCCCTTTTATATTCATATCTCCCTGTCTCCTTCTCTCCTTCACTCTCTATCTCTCTCTCTACTCCTCGCCTCTGCTTCTATCTTGCTTCATTAGGTCTTAGTCATTGTATCTCTCTTCCTAATCATGAAAACAGCTGTCAGGTTGCTGGCTGCAGGGAGTGATTTGTTTACCAGGGAGGAGGAGGAGTGTAGAACAGGCAGTATGGAAGAGGAGGAGTGTGGAAGGGAGGAACTGGCAGGATGGAAGAGGAGTGGGTGAGGGAAGGAGGGATTGGTCGGGTGGAGGCGAGGTGAGGGAAGGAGGGGTTGGCAGGATGGAGGCGAGGTGAGGGAAGGAGGGATTGGCAGGGTGAAAAGAGGTGAAGGAAGGAGGGATTGGCAGGGTGAAAAGGGGTGAAGGAAGGAGGGGTTGGCAGGATGGAGGCGAGGTGAGGGATGGAGGGGTTGGCAGGATGGAGGCGAGGTGAGAGAAGGAGGGGTTGGCAGGATGGAAAAGGGTGAGGGAAGACGGGAGGGGTGGAGGACTGGTGAGGGAAGGAGGGATTGGCAGGATAAAGGAGGGGTGAGGGAAGGAGGACACTGGCTGATATGTCAAGCAAGAAGGGAGATAATAAGGATGGTTCAGGAAGGTGACCCATGCTGTTTCGTGTTAAGAGGAACTTCATAGAAATGATTCGTGGGAGTCATTGCCTTTGATTCGTATTCGTGGAAGGGAGAAGAAAGAGGTAATGCAGGGAGCTTAAAGTTGTCAGCTATGGTGATTCATCTGACAGAAAGGGAGAACAGAGAAATAATTTAGGAAGATTAGTAGTGTTATTAATTGTCTTTCTAGTAAGGGCGAGGAAAGCGATGCAATTGATATCATTGAAATGTATTAGCGGAAGGGAGAGAAACAGGGAGGCATGAAAGAATCAGGGAGAGAGAATAAAGCTCCCTCACCCTCTTTGTAGCCATCAACCACAATCACCTTTCCCCCTTCCCTCCCTCCCTCCCTCTCACACCCACAACGACAAGGAAGCACCAGCCTCCTGTAACCTAATATGAGGTCTGATCTCTCGTTATTCTACTGTAATGAACGGGTGTTGAGCTCTGCCAGACGTACTGTACTTCAACCTTTCATGATGTAGGAACACCGCTCCACCAGTCTCTAGGGTTTATTGGTAAGTAAAATTGTGAAAATTGCATCGTTTCCAAAAAGAAAATTGTCGAATATTGTTCAGAATGGAGGAAAAGTGGGAGTCGGAAGTTAGCCAACGAACCGCACAAGTCCTCCCCCTAGTGAAGAAGGGTCTGTGATCTTGTGTCAGCACGTGATTACTACCTATGATTACAGACTTGTCTGTTTGGGGTGAGGTTGTCTCCCGTGCATCTCTCTCTCCTTCTCTCTCTTTATCTCTTGTTGTACTTATGCTTTTAGGGATATTTTTTTAGCAAGTAAAGAGAAGGGGGGGGGGGAATTATTTTATTCTTGTGGTCTTCCTCTTGCTTGAAGTAGAATAGAGAGAGAGAGAGAGAGAGAGAGAGAGAGAGAGAGAGAGAGAGAGAGAGAGAGAGAGAGAGAGAGAGAGATGAAGCAGGATAGTAAGAGCGAAAAAGACAGAAACAGAGAGAAAGACAGAGGAAGATCAACGAGAAAAACAAAACTTGCGAAACCGTGCGAGTGGGCCAGGCAGGCCTTGGGGGAGACTCGACTTCACTCTCAAATGTCACCCGCAGAGAGGGGACGACAAGGCACACGACGTCTCGAATGAGGGGAGGAGGAAGGGCTGGGATGTGAGGGGAGGTGCAGTAGTCTGAAACGAAGGGGAAAGCAAGGAGAAGGTGCAAAAGCGTCTGAAAATGATAAAAGGATATCAGATTACGAGAGAAGATGTCGTGTGGGACGTATATTGCGTGTTTATCGACAGGAAAAATTATGTAACGAGGTAAAATATTGCAGGTAAAGTATAATCGATTTGGTGATTTACAGGGGTCATTTGTCTGGATTTCTTTTTTATGAAGTCTCGATATCGATAAAATCACAGGTGGACATTTGTAGTTAGAGTTATTTATATTTCATAAGTTTGCTTTCGTTCCGTCTACCACTCCAGCAAAAGCTCGACCGTCCACTAAGATCCCGTAAAAATATGTCCTTAAACTTTAATGCTCTTGCTTCCGTCCGTTTCCCTTTTATCAATCAACTGCGTCGCTGGAACTGAATGCTTAATTAAGGACACAGCCAATTAGGGAGGAAGCAGTTCTCCTAAGGAATGACCCGCGCCATGAATAATACATAAAGTAATTAGGAACAGGCAAGACCGTAAAGAAACTGAGAGAAAAGAAGTGCGAGGCTCCTTGACGCTGCATCCTCAGTCAACCAACATTACGAAAAAAAAGGAAAAATGGAGAAGAAACAAAAAATTTCCTAGAACTGTTTGAGTTAATTTTATCAGTTATTATATATTGATGCTGTTAACGACACCCTGAACTTATTATATTCGTGTATTATATATATAATGAGATGTTGTTCTATAAGAAAACTAAGGACATGTCGATGCTTAAAAATCCAGGCAGTTGTAGCACGAAAATAAGTAAAGTAATAGGAAAATTGACTTCATTAACTCTAAAATATATTATCTAGAGTGTAAATTAAAATATAGTGAAAATAGCTTGAGGATTTTGACCGCTGTACCACTAAAATACATGAAAACACCAACATTGATTACACAAAAGATTATATTTGTTAATTTTTAAAAGGTGTTGTCTGGTGTAAAAAAAATACCACTTACTCTGTGTGGTATGTGTGTGTGTGCGTGTATGTGTGTGTGTGTGTGTGTATGTGTGTGTGTGTGTGTGTGTATGTGTGTGTGTGTGTGTAATAATAATAATAATAATAAAAAAAGGTTCATTGAAAAAGTTTGCAGCCCAAAGGCTGAAAATATACATTGGACATAAATGACTGATTACATACATTGGTGGTTTAACAAAAGCCTTCATTAGAGAAAGGTGAAGGAACATACAGTGAACATACAGATTAATGTTTACACACGTAGATCATGTGAGCTGAGGTGTTGAACAGCAGACACGTAGTGTAGTAACTCCCTCACAGATGGCGTTATGAGGGCCATCACGTGGAGTACTAGTTCCCTCACAGGTGGTGTTATGAGGGGCTTGACGTGGTGTAGTAATTCCCTCACAGATGGTGTTACGAGGGGCCTGATGATGTAGTAGTTCCTCACAGATGGTGTCTGAGGGGCCTGATGTGGTGTAATAATTCCCTCACAGATGGTGTATGAGGGGCCTGATGTGGTGTAATAATTCCCTCACAGATGGTGTTATGAGGGGCATCACATGGCGTAGTAATTCCCTCACAGATGGTGTTATGAGGGGCATCACGTGATGTAGTAATTCCCTCATAGATGGTGTTATGAGGAGCTTCACATGATGCTGTAGCAACTCATTCATTACGTGGTGTCGTAGCATCATGGGGACACCACGTGATCTGTTGTCACAGGACTTCACTCACTCAAGTGGGTGAGGTGTGGTCCCAGGCCTCTCTATCGTGGAGTCTTAGGGGAATTATCACTGGCTACCTGGGACCTCACTGTGTGAAGGTTAGCTTGGATAAGACTCAACTGTAACTGCCGAGTTGTTTTTCACTGACTTAAGCACTGTTCACCACTATTCAACACTGGTTCCATTCCTTTCCCAAATGAAATAGTAACTTCTGGCGAGAACTTGTTGATATTCCGGTGGGGAGGAGGGTTCAGGGGAGGGAGTTGGTATGGGCCAACATAATAGTTGACGTGGCTGCTGCTGAGCAGGGCCAGGTACGTCTGACCCCTATTGACCAGTCTGTGGTCAAGTTTGTGTGTGTGTGTGTGTGTGTGTGTGTGTGTTGCACTAACTGGGAATAATTATCGATTAGCGAAAACATCTGACTGGTAATAAAGGATTATGTAGGTCGTTAAAATACATGTATGTGAACAGTTTCATAAAAACCTAACCTAACCTAACCTACTTGAACCATAATTTTGCTATTTTCTGACAATAAACGACGCCTTACATTTAAAAAAATTTTAACATGTACAAATTAATGTCCATTAAGTCATAGCAATAAAAAGAATTAATCATTCAGGAATAACTTCACTTCCTTTTTAAGGCTACATTGGCAAATATCGATCGCTATTTAGCGTGACATACTACTACGACTTTGCTGTCACTCTAAGTCGAGTATGATGATCAATCGAACTATGATACAATAATATGAGTTATTAAAGACATCACTTTCGTTGGTGAGCGCTGAGGTGACTCGAGAGACCGATACGGGACAGACAGGGCCGTCCACAGATGTTGCACGTGTGGAGGGCTACAGCGTTCTTCCGGCGCTGGCGCTTGTCTGCCTCGGTATGCAGTCGGGCTAACGTGAAAGTATTGGCATCTTATCGTGTGGTGTGGTGTGGAGTGACCTTCTAGCCAGGTGAGGAGGTCGCTTTGGCACTTTACATCTTTTTCGTTGTTAGGTGACTGTAAAGTAGCATGAGCAGTCCATCGTAGTTGTTCATGGATAATGGTAGCCTCGATGCTCCTACAGTTGGTGTCAGCGAGAATACTGGCTTTTGTTCTCCTGTCTTCCCAGCAAACTCGGAGGATGGAACGTAGGCTACGATGATGAAAGTTTTCAAGTGCCTTGAGGTGCCTCGTGCACGTGACCCATGCCTCGCTGCCATACAGCAGAGAAGGGAGGACCACTGCTCGATATAAGTGCAACTTTGTAGATAATTTCAGTCAAAGGCTTGAGATGCACATCTGATCCGATGTTGAATCTCCTCATCGATGTCCGCTGTGGTAGACAGGTGGGAGTCAAGATACTGAAAGTGGGTCACATTAGAGAGGGTAGTATCTTTAACCTGGATGGATGGTGGAGGTTTGGCTGAACTAGGGGCAGGCTGAAAGAGAATCTGAGTCTTACGTACATTCACCCCAAGGCCGTAGTGTGCATACGCATCTGCGTACTGAAGCTTAGTGATGGAAGCAGCCGATACTTTTGTTCCTGCCTGGAGTCGTCTTACGTTGAAAAGTCCCTTCATCCGGTACTGGATGTCCACCCCATCAGCTAAATTGACACTGGCACGAGTAAAGAAGGCAGCCCAAAAAATGGAAAAGAGAGTTGATGCCAATACACATCCTTGTTTTACCCCCGTTTGGATGGGAAAAACTGAGACCGCCATTCACGCCAACTTTGGATTTGCCTCACAATGGAGATGGATTTTGGTGGGCAACCAAAACGACTGAGGGCTTCCCTGTTGATCGAGTCGAAGGCCTTTGTAAGGTTGATGAAGGCCACGTACAAGTCACGACGCTGTTCTCTGCACTTTAACTGTATCTGTCGGGCAGCAAAAATCATGATAGTGGTGCTGTGTGGTGGTCTAAAGCTACATTGAGATTCTGGGAGGAAGTTTTCCGCCTCAGGAAGAAGCCTGTTTAGGTCTTTAGAAGAACTTGGGAGATAATTTTGCCAGCTACAGACAGCAGGGAGATCCCACGGTAGTTGCCACAGTCTGGCCGGTCTCCCTTGTTCTTATAAATATTGAAGATGCATGCATCTTTAAAATCTTGGGGGATTTCCATATTCTCCTATATATTCGCCAGGAGAGAGTGGAGACGGCTGGTAAGCAGAGGTCCTCCTGCTTTATACACTTCAGCTGGGATTCTATCAGTCACTGTGGCTATGTTATTTTTCATCTGCTTGATGGCAGTAGCTACTTCATCCAGGAATGAAGGATAACTGAGGTGGGTCAGCTCTGGGTGTTGAAGGACCTGCTGGGTAGTCAGGACATCCACATCGGTGTTTCGGTTGAACAGCAAATAGTAGTGCTCTTTCCAGCACTGACAGAAGCCTTCTTCGTCTTTAATTAGGGAGTTACCATCGGATGAGCGGACAGGGGCCACACCATGAGTAAATGAGCCATACAATGTCTTAGTGAAATTGAAAAAATCACCAATCACGTATTGATCAAGAAATTTTTGCGTTTCACACACATTATTTTTCCACCAGTCGTTCATTACTTTGCGAAGTTCGCGCTGGGCCATCGCTTTCTCCTCGTGGAAGGTATCTAAAGCTTTGTTTCGAGAATGAGGATTATTTTGCTAGTCAATTAAGGCAGCACGTATACCATTGACGAATATGTTGATTCCCTGGTCATTTTCATCAAACCGGGAATAGTCCTTGTGTATTCTTTCATTCTGGCCGAGAGTCTCTCAGCAGGTTTTTTCATGACGGTGTCAATGATACCTCATTCGGCATTCGGATTTGAAGTTGTTTGTTGCTGGGCTGTTTATCAGCCCATCCTCGAGCTACTCTCGGATAGTATGTGCTATCGTTTGATCCTCCAGTCGCTTGGTGTTGAAACTTCTTCCGGAGGTTTGATGCCTTCACTATTTTGGGGCGACGTGAAGGGAGGGCTTAGCTCTGACGATCTGATGATCTGTGTCATAGTAGTCTGATCCATGCATGAGGATATCTCGGCGATCTCTTTCTCTGACAATGAAGTAGTCATTTTACCAATATTTGGATCATGGGTGTTGTCAAGAATCCTTGAACTTATTGGCCTGCCTAGAAAAGGTGTTGTGATAGGGAGGTTGTGTTCAGTACACTTTGCTGAGGAGGCGTAGGCCGTTAGGATTACACTTGCCCAGTCTTTTTCTCCCTATGATTCCCTGCCATAAGTCGGCATATCTGCCAACACCTAAGGCACCTAAGAGCACAACTGTATCTTCTCTGGGGATAGAGGTTAGCAGTCTGTCAAGAGGCCTCCTTCATGTCATCCTTTGCATTCAGTGTTGGGGCATATACAGTGATGAAGAAGGCATAACGTGAGTGATTCATTGGAACTCGGAGCATCGTGGGGCGCATGTTTATCACAACAGCATTTCAGTTAGCCTATGTGGTTTCTCTCTGCAGCAAGCTTACCCTTTCAGAGGAAGGTATAGCTAGACCCCCATTCTGTGTGTCGACCTACATCTGGGAGCCGGGACAGCTCTTTTGCTACAAGGGCAGTTCTTTTTTCAGGATGCCCATTTGTGCCAGTATCCAGAAGGGTCCTGACATTCTATGCAGCGACCACAAGAAGTTGTATAATTTGATTTTGCTTTGATCTGTGATTGTGATTATGTTTTTGACCGCATTAGGATGACCTTACTGGATGTGTTTGCCCAGGCAAGTTATATTTAGGGCATCTTTTCTTGCCCTCTCCTCATGTGAGGTGAGAAGAGTGGCTCCTAGAAAGTGCTGCTCAGTCGCACAGACAGGACCGGATTACACTGCTGCCTAGATCCCAGAGCAAAAACGACCATATTATTGATACCGTCCATGTGCAGAGTTGTGATTAGAGATTCCCGGCAGTCATCTCTGCCTGTCCGCATCGTCACTTATTTGTCGCCATAGGACTTTCGAGGATTTAACGGTTTTAATGGTGATGAAAAGTATGATGAGCTGAATGATGGCTGTGCACGAGTTGATTTGTGTGGTGAGGCAGGAGCACAGACTGCAACCACACATCTTGGCTCTTATTTTTTCCGGATTCAGTGGTGCAGGTAGCTGTGACAACTTGGGAGAGAAAGAGTTGCAATGGACTGCCGATAGCCCAGTTTGTTGGGTTTCACCTTAGTAGCCAGTCCAACTTGCATTGTCTCCATCCGCCAGTGTAGTCGTTGGGTTCCTGTGTTGGTTACCTCTTCCGCCATTTGGGGTCTTACTGGATATTTGTAAGCATGTCTGCCTGATTCGGGGCTCCACCGCAGATTTTACGTACGGGGCTTACTTCCGTAGCTTTATACCTACCAAGGTTTATATGCAAGGCAGCGGGGCAGTGGTTGGTAGGCACCAGGGGGTATTCATATGTCGCTGAGCCAATGCACCGTCCTTCTGGGGCCCACTGCTGCTCCGAGATTCCCGGGTTGGTCTAGCCTGGGCCCACATGTGTTGCCGCGAGGAGGCACAGCAGGAGTCTTTATGGGGAAGAGACTGTGCGCTGGCAGGGGAAGATATATGCAATGCTTCTTCCCTTTTCACCACGCGGGATAGCCAGCGGCGGTAGCTGAAAGCGAGAGGAGTAAGCAGTGGCTGCACTTTGACACTTACATAATGCTGCCACATTAGACGCATTACACACCACCCTGTGTGCGCGCGCGCAAACACAAATACACACACACACACACACACACACACACACATATATATATATATATATATATATATATATATATATATATATATATATATATATATATATATATATATATATTTATATATTTTATGAAAATCCACAATGAAAACGTGGATAAGATAAATCTTGATAAAATCACACGGGAAAATGGAAACAACGGAGTACCTTAGCTTTCGTCTTTATTCAAGACATCCTCTGAAGATGTCTTGAATAAAGACGAAAGCTAAGGTACTCCGTTGTTTCCATTTTCCCGTGTGATTTTATCAAGATATATTTATATATATATATATATATATATATATATATATATATTTATTTATATTTATATATATATATATAATATAAAAAAAAACAATACAGTGTGACAGTGTGGTTCGGTGAACTTTTTTTAAGGTTTTGCCAGAGTACAGTTTAGAAGATAAAGAATGTGGCCAGATATGTCCCTCAGAAGACGACGTACTTTCTCTCTCACAAAGGATAAAAGATGTTTATTGTTCCTTTTGATCTTCGTCCGTGTGAGTGATGTAGCGGTCTGTAAGGTTCTGTTTACTGTTTTTATGCTCGTCCTTTTTTCTTCATCGGTGAAACCTCTGTACAGTACGTGTCTGTATGTGCTTGTGTCTGTGCATGTGCAAGTTTACGTGTTTGGTATTGAATGTGAGTTTATGTAGCGATATCTTTCTTTAATGTGTGTAAATGTGTGTGTGTGTGTGTGTGTGTGTGTGTGTGTGTGTGTGTGAGTTGCTCTGCAAGTGTAATAATAATAATAATAATAATAATAATAATAATAATAATAATAATAAACGGTTTATTAATAGAGTTGCAGCCGGTGGCTGAAAATATACAGACTTACATTTGATTTAGACATAATGATATAATATGCATTGAATACATTGAATACAGTACATAAATCAGTTGTTTATTATTTTAACAATAGATGGGATGGTGCTGTTCTTATATCTATCGGTGCGGGCTCTTATGGGCTGAATTTTGGTGTAGTGGCGGACTGCGCGAGTTGGGTGGGAGGCTGCAGGTGGCAGGAGGTGGCGATGGCTAGGGTGGTGCAGTAGTCCACGGCCAAACCTTTCCAGTGCTTGGTGGTGGAGGTCACTGAGGGATGGCATTTCCAGGGTGGAGAGAGCGTTGGTGTAGCCGGAGTATTCTGCGCCGAGCATGATTCTGCAGGCCCTTTTCTGTACCTTCTCTAGCTGACGTTGTTGGGTAGAGTTGAGAGAAGACGACCAGGCTGGTGACGCATACGTTAGTTTGGGGAGAATAAAGGCGTTGTAGATGGTCCTCAGCTCTGGCATGGGTGTCCCAAGTGAACTAAGTCTTCGTAGCATGTAGAGACGGTACGAGGCTGCCTTGACTGTGTTATTTACATGGGCCTTCCAGTCAAGTTTGTTGTCTATAGTTACACCCAGGAGTTTGGCAGACTGCACCAGCTGGAGAGGATGGGCACCCACTGTGACTGCTGGGGCTTGCACTGGAGTGGTGGCGGTATTGATGTGCATGACTACGGTTTTGGTGTGGTTGATGGTGACCTCGTTCTCTGTAGTCCATGCCTGTAGCCTGTCCAGGGTGCCTTGGAGCGATGAGTAGTCTGGTGCGGTGTTGTCCACTGAAACCCCCACAGTGCAGTCATCCACGTACTTCCACCTGTGAGGAGTGTCCGATAGAGCGTCGTTGATCAGGATGAGGAAGCACAGTGGTCCCATCTTGGTCCCCTGGGGAACACCGCAGGTGAGGTGTTGGAATGTAGAGACCAAGCCCTGATACCTCACTGCTTGGCGACGTCCACTCAAGAAATCAGTGAGCCATGAGACCAGGTTGTGTACCCCCCTGTATGTGAATGCACTGTATATTCATGTACGTACATATCCATGTGCACTTCAGCAGCCCCAGGCAGCACACATCATCACTGACATGGGTAAAAATCGACTAAACACACTGCAACGGCCATTAGCTCACTGTCTCACCCCATTAAATATTATTATTCCTTTCTACCTCCAACTTCGTTAATGGACTTCCGTGATCCATTACAATTCTTTAAATGATGCACTCGGGAGACGTGATATTTACAAGTTGCTTGTTATTTTAGTGGTTGTACATTGATTGCTGAGTCAATACAAATGACTTATCCTTCATATTGGATAATAAGCTGCCGAAGGATCTATACTACGATAATCAGTTGCGTCTACGAAGTGTTTTTCAGAGAGTTTGGACTGGTTTTCGGGTGATGTTGTTAATATACATGAAAATATATATTTTTTCTTTTTTACCGGGATTAGCCCACCCGGGCACAGGTCAATGACCCACATTGGGGCCTGGGAGGCGAAGATGCAATAATGATGATAATAATAATAATAATAATAATAATAATGATAATAATAATGATAATATATAATAATAGTAATAATAATAGTAATAATAATAATAATAATAATAATAATAATAATAATAATAATAATAATAATAATAATAATAATAATGATTATAATAATAATATTAATAATAATAATAATAAAAATGATAATTCATAATAAATAAAATTTATAATAAAAAATAAAAAAAATTAAATAATAAAATAATAATGATAATAACAACACCTTAATAATAATAATAATAATAATAATAATAATAATAATAATAATAATAATAATAATAATAATAATAATAATAATAATAATAATAATAATAATAATTATAAAAATAATAAAGAACTCTAAAGAAATACAAAAATGAAAAATAGATCAAAATGAGAAAAAATTATGTACTGTATGTTGTGTTGTCAATAGTAAGAGAAACAATTCAGTCCCTGCAATTGTGTGTAAACGAGGCAGAAAGTTAGATCAGCAAACAGCAACACTGCTGGGTCGCCTCCAGCACCTGAAATCAACAGCTACACCTCCCCACCCAGGAGGCAGTGTTACAGGTGCAGGGAGGAGGGTGTGACGGCCTGGCATCCAGGTTGCCCTGGGAGCCCGCCTCCACCCACAAAAGCGGTCCCACTCAGTGATGCCAACAGCAACACTGCGGGGTCGCCTCCAGCACCTGAAATCAACAGCGACACCTCCCCACCCAGGGGGCAGTGTCCCAGGTCCAGGGAGGAGGGTGTGACGGCCTTGCACCCCAGTTGTCCTGGGAGGTCGCCTCCATCCACAATAGCAGTACCACTCAATGATGCCAATGCCGCCGGATCGCCTCCACCACCTGAAGTCAACAGGCACAGTGACTCTCCTTCGTTAGCCAATGCAGGTCAGGTTAAAGCCTGCCAAGTAAGTGTACCAGTGTACAATGACAGTGATAGTGTTAGTGGTGCTTCTGAAGGAGCTCGTGCCTCCTCTCATAATGATGCCAACTTGAGGGTGAGTAGCCAGAGCGAGACCGATAGTGATGGTAGCATGAATGGGGAGAATGAGCCCCAGACTGCCAGCGTGGTCTCTACAATAGTCCCAGGTCTGCAGACTGTTCATGACCCTGTAAGTTTTTCATTGTTCACGGAGGAGGAACTCGTGGGACTGATGAAGGAACCCGCGTATAAAAATCCTACTGGAATAAGGGCTGTGAAGAACATTCTCAGGAAATCCAGAGGTACAGAAATTGAATTGGTCAGCTTATTGGTCAGGCTGATCTATGAAGCCAGCGTGCGACTCTCTACGTTAAATTCAAGGTGGGAAAAGTAACACGAACGCTTAGGTTCATTTCATGGAACATCCGGAGTGTTAATCGCAGAATTAATGATCTACAATGGTTTGTTAAAGTTTTTGACATTGATGTAATTGGCTTACAAGAACCTTACACGTCCAGCACCCAGAGGAAAGTTGCACCCAGGATAGCTGGGTTTACAGCATATAATAGTGGAGCAGGAAGTGGCCTGCTCACATATGTAAAGAATGGTCTGGTCTGTAAATGGATTAAAACTCACAATGATGAAAGTATTCACTATCAACAATTTACAGTAAAGACAGCAAACAGTCAATTTTCGCTGTATAACATCTATGTTCGGTGTAATGAACTGCGAGCGGACGTGTTACCAAAGCCATCAGGTAACAATGCTATGCTGTGTATGGGTGACTTTAACTCTCGTCACACTGTCCTCGGTGATGTCCAGTGTAACTCTAATGGGAGGGTGTTCGTGAATTACATCAATAATCATAATATCACTGTATACGACACAGACAAAGTGACACATCTGATGGGGGGCAGACTTGATTATGTGATTGGGTATAACCTAGTAGACAGTAGTGTCAAGGCTAAGGTCATCTCAGACTACCTTGTCAGTGATCATTATGTAATACTTACTGAATACACTGTTGCTGATGTCAAGTGTGAACCCCATCCTAAGCTCAGAATTAATATCCCAGATAATCTTAAACTGCACTTCAAGGCCTACATCCACAGATGGTATGCTGGATATACACCTGGGTCAGTGGATGAATTTTGCTGTGATCTTATAAATGTCATTACCACATATTATACCACCTGGGTTAAGTCAAGGAGGAAGGGGGGCAGCACTAAACCACCTCTGTGGACACATGACCCCATCCTCACCAAAGAAGGAGAGAATGTAAAACAGCTTGCCAACACTTATAAGCAAAATAAAACTAGTGATAACCTTTTGGCATTCCTCAAAGCTAACAGAGAATTTCGTGAACTCAAAGGTCAGGTGAGAAACACCTATTGGGAACAATTCTTACAGGGGATTAATAGAACAACCACTCTAGCAGAAATGTGGAAGAAAATTAGAGCCATTACCAAGTCACCCACCCCAGTCCAGCTTCATCACAGCGCTGCAGAATATGCTGACATGCTATTAGACCAATGGTCTAGTGTGTCACGAATCACTTCCCTGCCTCCTGACATACAACAATATCTTAACACCTCACACATTAATAGGGGTTTCAATATTGAAATAGCCTGTTCCTCACCAGACCTTACCGACCAGTTTCCTATAACGCACCACGAACTAACAACAGCACTAATGAAAGGCGAGTCATCCTCTCCTGGTGAGGATGGCATAACCTATAACACCTTGAGATTGTTGAATGAGATCCCTAACCATCCACTGCTTGACCTGTATCAAATGAGCCTCACACAGGGTATTCTGCCTAAGACATGGACTCATGGAAACATAGTTCCAATCCCTAAAGCTAATTCTCCAAACTTCAGGCCAATTTCACTTACATCCTGTATGTGTAAAGTCCTTGAAAGAGTTGTTCTAAACCGTCTCATGTTTCAAGTCAAAGACAAACTGGCCCCTAATCTGTACGGGTTCATGCCCGGGCGTAGCACACAGACATGCTTTGCAGAATATCTTGTTCACTCAAAAGATAAGACACAAACAGCCTTCATAGACCTTAAATCAGCCTTTGATGTAGCTAATAGAGACATTATACTTGAGCAACTAGCTAATTTTGGCATACAAGGTAACCTCCTGACATGGATAAAGGGTTATCTGTCCAACAGGTATGCCAGAGTTCTGTTTAGGGGAGTTAAAAGTACCAGAATGAGATCATTTGAGCTGGGCACGCCTCAGGGAGGAGTGTAAGTCCTATGCTCTTTAATATACTGATGCACAAGCTTATTGCTGACATTCCAGTTCAGCCAAACGAAGCCGTAATATGCTATGCTGATGATATCTGCATTATGACACAAACCAAACTCAGGCTCCAAGCCTTGCTGGATGTATTTGCTCGGAGAACTGTTGAATGCGGTCTCATAATATCTGTTGACAAGACGAGGGTCCTCAATCCTCGTCCTGCTCACCCTCTGCCTCTTGACTATAACATTAACAGCATGCCCTTGGAACTATGTAGCTCCTACAAATATCTTGGAATTTGTGTGAATGATGCAAACTTTGTCAGCAACCTTCGTGACAAACTAATGCAGCGCATTAAACCCCTCAGAACCCTTGTTGGCAAGGGCTTTGGAATTAACATCACCTATGCTCGTACTTTCTATCTTCACTTCATTCGTTCTGTAGTTGACTATCATGCTCTCCATCTTTTGACTATTCCGCCTAAACAACTCAACAGCCTTGAGGTAGTGCAAAATGAAGCCATGCGCATCATCCTAGGTTGCCCAAAATCTACCAGAATTGTAAACATGAGGAAAGAGCTCGGACTGCCCTCCCTATCTGAGAGGATAGCCCTACTTAATACCATGTTTTGTGTCAAAGCTTTGAAGAACAATAGTTCTCAAACTACAACTCAAACTGAGTTGATGTTCTATCTAAGTAATCCCGACCATCTCGCCAACCTTTCACAAAAGACTCTCTTTGGGGCGTGGCTTCATAAAAGTGTTGCAGATCTCCTGAAACTGAATGTCCCAATCACCCCAGACGAACCTATTAATGCCATTCCTCCTTGGCTGGACATATCAGTTCCTATTAATTACACTCCTGTTGGTAGTAAGCAAATGTTAAACACCGATGTGGTGAGATGTGTCACACTAGAAACTATTAACAGACACATAGAGAGTATTAAATCAAGTGAATATTATGCTTTTACTGATGGTTCTGTGCAGACAAACACAGGTAGAACAGGCTGTGCAATTGTAATATATAAAGAAAAAGAGATGATTGTGTCAAACAAACAAAGGCTGAACAACTGGGCCAGCACAACACAAACTGAACTAACTGGAATCTACTTAGCCACAGACTACCTCAAAGAAAATGGAGGTGGGGTGATATTCTGTGACTCTCAAAGTGCTTTGAAATCAATGAACAGCCCGTCAGGCTCTATGTCTAAAGTTGCATGTGATATTAAAAGGAATGTGATAACTGCCAATGAGAACAACTTTCGTATCGAATTTGTGTGGATTCCGTCCCATGTTGGAATCAGGTATCATGACCATGTTGATAGACTGGCCAATGAGGCATGTAAGAAAGAAAATGTTGACCGCGACCTTGGTCTGTCCGATGCTGTAATTAAAAACATTCAAGTCAGAATCATGAACTCTGATCTAGATGAAGTGAGAAATGCAGAGAGACCTGACAGTTGTAGCATTAGTAAATATGACAAATTTTGTAACAAGAGGTACCGGTATGGCCAGCATAAGGACAGAACCAGACAATGTGATGTAGTCGTGGCCAGAATTAGGCTAGGATACAGACACATCTGACAAGTTTGTAACGCTGTACCCATACCGGAACACTCAGCATGTAAACTTTGTGATAAACCTTTGAAGCATACACTTGAACACTATATTATTGAATGTGACACTGTCAAAGACTTCAGGCCACCTGACTTACTGTATCTTGAACTATGTAATTACTTCATTGAATCAGGTGTGCTTGAGGACATTCTTGCTGTTTATCCCAAATTTGCTAGCCCACACTGATTAGTCTTCAATTAGAATATGACTCCAATGTATGTGATCCACTGACCTATATATGCTGCTGGTGAATGTGATGTATTTCCTTCTTTGTGTACGAACCTCTGTCCTGCGTGGCAGTGAACAGTGGCATTACCCACATGAATCTGACCTATATATAGTGTCAATGAATATGATGCATTCTTTGTGTACGAACCTCTGTCCTGTATGGCAGTGAAAAGTGACATTACCTACATGAATCTGACCGACGTATATGTATGTATGTGTGCGTGTGTGCATGTATATGTACGTGTACATGTATATGTGTATGTATATACGTATATGTATGTATGTGTGTGTGTGTGTTTACATATATGTATATGTACTGTCAATGAATATGATGCAACTCTTTGTGTACGAACCTCTGTCCTGCATGGCAGTGAACAGTGACATTATCCATTTGAACCTGACCTATATACATTTATAGTTGTTAATGAATATGATGTATTTCTTTGTGTGTGAACCTCTGTCCTGCGTGACAGTGAGAAGTGATACCACCCTCAGTGTCAAGACCTGACTGAATTACTCAGAATAGGCAAACTGTACTACAAGCTCTGCCAATAAATTTGTTAAACTAAAAAACTAGATCAGCAACCTGGGACTTAGTCACAATTTTCGTGATGCCAGATGGCAGCAGGGTCTACCATTAGACAATACATTATGCTTCCAATATGTTCCCAGGCTTCTTTAGTTTAACAAATTTATTGACAAAGCTTGGAGTACAGTTTGCCTATTCTGAATAATTCAGTCAGGTTTTGACACTGAGGGTGGTATCACTTCTCATTGCCACGCAGGACAAAGGTTTATACACAAAGAAATACATCATATTCCTTAACAGTATATATAGGTCAGATTCATGTGGGTGATGTGACTGTTCACTTCCACGCAGGACAGAAGTTCATACACAAAGAAATACATCATATTCATTAACACTATATATATATATATATATATATATATATATATATATATATATATATATATATATATATATATATATATATATATATTTATATATATATATATATGCAAGTAAATCACTGTAGGTGCGCGTGATCTAGGTATATGCTGATAACCACCAGGAAAGAAGAAAACACGAAGTTCCCAAGCGCTTTCGTGTAATTCACATCTTCAGGGGTGAGTACAGACTAGATAGAGTAATGTAGAACAAGATGAATATATACAGAGGAGGGTGAGACCAGGTCCACAATGGTCAGGTAATGACCCTACTAATCTTTAAATGGCACACAACGGTTGGTGGTTGGGTCAGATGGGACAGTGACCCGCCCTCTCACCTGATCACAAATCTTCTTAATTACAAAGTTGTCCAGCTTGTACATGCCGTTACTCAAATTCATGTTGAATGCTTCGGTATGTTTAATAAGACTAGATTCTATGATGTTCCTACTATCAATTGAATTACATGGTAATATTGAGGAGGCATTATCCCAGTCAATGCAATGCTTGTTATCCCTCAAATGAACAAACAGAGCATTGGATTCCTGGCCTGTCCTGACACTGTATTTGTGTTGTTTAATTCTAGTTACAAGATCTTTACCTGTCTGGCCTAAGTAAAACATATTACATTCCTTGCAAGGAACTTTATAAATGCAACCAATTGTGTTGTTGGGGGAGTTCTTGATTAACATTTGTTTAACAGTGCATGAGTTTTTAAATGCCACATTGACGTTCCAAGATTTTAGCTGTGCCGGAATGTGTGAGAAATTTTTGTGAAATGGTAATATTAAGATATTCTTATGGTCATGGGTGGGCTTGGGATCAGTTCTATAAAAAGTTTTCTTAGTAATGTTTAAGCATTTGTCTATGAAAGATCTAGGGTATTTAAGGTTTGAGCCAATATTATATATATATTTGTATTCCTCATCGATGAATTCCGGACTGCAAATTCTCAAGGCACGTAAAAACATTGTTGTAAATACTGACTGTTTGACTTTATTATGGTGGGCAGAATAATAATGAATGTATGAACACACATTGGTTGGTTTTCTATAAATACTGAACTTAAAAGTGTTACCTATTCTGTGTATCAGACAGTCTAGGAATGGCAATTTACAGTCTTGCTCTAATTCCACAGTGAATTTGATCGAGGGGGCTAAGTTGTTAAGTTGTGGTAGGAAAACTTTTAGGTCCTCATTACATGGCCAGAGACATAATACATCATCAACATATCTAAACCAGACTGCTGAGGGTGGTAAAATATTACTTAATAGTTTCTTTTCAAAGAATTCCATATATAGGTTGCTTAATACAGGTGAGAGTGGATTACCCATTGCCATACCAAATTTTTGAGCATAATATTCCCCATTGAATTCGAATTTGCAATCCTTAATACATAGTTTGATGAGTTCGATGAAGTCATCTTTCGAGACGGGCAGTGAAATGTTATCCAGGGAATCTATGAGGAACTCTAGTAAATCATCAACTGGGACCTTTGTATTACCATTTCACAAAAATTTCTCACACATTCCGGCACAGCTAAAATCTTGGAACGTCAATGTGGCATTTAAAAACTCATGCACTGTTAAACAAATGTTAATCAAGAACTCCCCCAACAACACAATTGGTTGCATTTATAAAGTTCCTTGCAAGGAATGTAATATGTTTTACTTAGGCCAGACAGGTAAAGATCTTGTAACTAGAATTAAACAACACAAATACAGTGTCAGGACAGGCCAGGAATCCAATGCTCTGTTTGTTCATTTGAGGGATAACAAGCATTGCATTGACTGGGATAATGCCTCCTCAATATTACCATGTAATTCAATTGATAGTAGGAACATCATAGAATCTAGTCTTATTAAACATACCGAAGCATTCAACATGAATTTGAGTAACGGCATGTACAAGCTGGACAACTTTGTAATTAAGAAGATTTGTGATCAGGTGAGAGGGCGGGTCACTGTCCCATCTGACCCAACCACCAACCGTTGTGTGCCATTTAAAGATTAGTAGGGTCATTACCTGACCATTGTGGACCTGGTCTCACCCTCCTCTGTATATATTCATCTTGTTCTACATTACTCTATCTAGTCTGTACTCACCCCTGAAGATGTGAATTACACGAAAGCGCTTGGGAACTTCGTGTTTTCTTCTTTCCTGGTGGTTATCAGCATATATATATATATATATATATATATATATATATATATATATATATATATATATATATATATATATATATATATATATATATATATATATATATATATATGTGTGTGTGTGTGTGTGTGTGTGTGTGTGTGTGTAATAATAATAATAATAATAATTAACGGGTTATTGAAAAAGTACATTAGACAAAAATATACTTCTTACATACAAAAACATGGGGTAGGTGGGTCGTTTAACAAAAGCTTTTATTACTGAAAGGAGAAGGAACATGAATTGAACATACAAATTGTTATAGTTTACAGTTGATGGCCCGGACCTAGGCTGGTCATTGAGACACCAGGTGGTGTGGTGTTCAAGTGGTGTAACAAATCGTTCTCGGGGTGTTGATATGAAGGACCTCCGTGGTCATAAGAACATAAGAACATAAGAAAATAAGGAGTCTGCAATAGGCCGGTTGGCCTGTGCATGGCAGCTCCTGTCGAGAGTTACTACCACTCTCTATCATCCATGAATCTATCTAGCCTCCTTTTGAAACTTTCCAGAGTTCCCGCACTTACTACAAAGTTGCTAAGCTTGTTCCACTCGTCCACCACCCTATTTGTGAACCAGTTTCTTCCTATCTCCCGCTAAACCTAAACTTATCCAACTTGAATCCGTTGCTCCGAGTCCTATCCTGCTCGGATATTATAAGAACTTTATCTATATCCCCTTTATTGATTCCTTTCACCCACTTAAATACTTCTATCATATCTCCCCGCACTCTTCGTCTTTCTAGGGAATGCAAGGTAAGTTTCTTTAACCTATCCTGATATGGAAGGTTTCTATGTCCCGGAATCATTTTTGTCATTCTTCGCTGCACCGACTCTAGTGAATTTATATCCATTCTATAATAGGGGCACCAGAACTGGACCGCATAATCGAGGTGCGGCCTGACTAGCGCAAGATATAGTTGCAATAAGACCTCTGCACTCTTGTTACTTACACTTCTAGATATAAAACCCAATACTCTGTTTGCCTTATTTCGAACATTAACGCACTGTTTTCTAGGCCGTAGGTCCGGGCTTACAAGTACCCCTAGGTCTCTTTCACAAGTCGACTTCTCTAGGTTGATGTTGGTAAGGCTGTATACATTATAAGTATTTGTTCTTCCACTATTAAGTACGCTGCACTTGATGATGTTGAATTTCATTTGCCATTTTTCAGACCACCCCTGCAGTTTATTTAGATCCTCCTATAATGCATTTACATCCTGCCCTGAATTAATTTGTCGCCCTATTTTGGTGTCATCCGCAAACTTGCTTATGTCACTGCTGATCCCAGTATCTAAATCGTTTATGTAGATTATGAACAAGAGTGGGCCTAGTACTGACCCCTGGGGAATCCCACTGGTTACACGGCCCCACTCAGATTTAACACGATCTACGCTGACCCTCTGCGTTCTATCGGTGAGCCATGATTTTATCCAATTTAAAACTTTCCCCTCGATACCATGAGCCTTAATTTTTCTCAGAAGCCTCTGATGCGGTACTCTGTCAAATGCTTTGCTAAAGTCTAAGTAAATAACGTCGTAATTTTCGTCATTATCTACTACCTCGAAGACTTTCCTAAAAAACGTTAGCAGATTTGTTTGACAAGATTTTCCCTTTGTAAACCCATGTTGAGAGTCGTAGATTAATTTGCTTTTCTCTAGATGCGATCGGATGCTATCTGCTATAATTGATTCAAGAAATTTCCCCACTACTGACGTCAAACTGACCGGCCGGTAATTTGACGCTGATGCTCTGTCTTCCTTTTTGAATATGGGTACTACATTTGCCTGTTTCCACAAGTCTGGCACAACTCCAGTGTCTAATGATTTTGTAAATAAGTTCACGAGGGGTCCGCTAATCTGTTCCCTACACTCTTTCAAGACTCGAGGGAAAAGTTCATCCGGCCCTGGGGATTTTGTTTTCTTTTGTTTATTCATCTTCTTAAGAACATCCTCTTTTCTGATAGTGATATTCTTTAATTTTTCTTCTTCCTTTCCCTTAAATATCAGTTCCACCTCTGAAATTTCATGGCAAATTCTTCTGTGAAAACTGATAAGAAGTAGCTGTTCAATGCTTTGCTTATTTCTTCACTTCCATTTATCACTTCTCCTCTCCCTGACTTTAAAGGCCCAACTTTGTCCTCGACCTTTGTCCTATATACCAGGAAAAATCCCTTGGGATTCGCCTCGGATTCTCTTGCTATTTTGATTTCATGGTCTCTCTTTGCTTTCCTTACATTTTTCTTAACATTCCTAGATAGTTCATTATACCTATTTCTGAGCTGCTCCTCCCCTCTCTTTAATTTCTTATATATTCCTTTCTTTATTCCTATGTCATGTTTAAGTTTTCTGGTCATCCACCTTGGCTCATTCTTATTTGACCTAATTTTTCTGTATGGTATATTTTGTTCTTGTGCTTTATGAAGTATACTAGTGAATATATTATAGTCATGATCAATTGTTGTGTCATCTATGACCTCACCCCTTCCTACTGGGGACTGACGTGAATGTTCCCAGGTGACCTCACCTAGGTACCTTCTTAACCCCTGATAATCCGCCAACCGAATGTTTGGGACTCCGACCAT
>CAUDMG010002478.1:2070000-2127500 GCA_958450375.1 Homarus gammarus | reverse complement strand
ATTCGTTTGCTACCTTGATTTCATAATTTCTCTTTGCTTTCCTAATTTCTGTTTTTACCTGTCTTGTTTGGTTCTGATAGTAACCCAGTAAGTGATTTTCGCCTTTCTTAACTTTTCTATATACTCCTTTCTTTTTCCCTAGAAGATCTAAGAGTCTATTATTCATCCATTTTGGTTGGTTCCGTGTCGATCTGAATTTTCTTTTAGGGATGTGTTTATTTTGAGCATTATGGATTGTCGCAATAAATTGTTCATAAGTAGCTGCTAAATTAAATTCGGGGTTCTCCCGTCCTAAGTTGACAGTTTCCAGAGGTGTGGGGGGGATTAATCTTTTGACCATAGGGTCATCCCTTAGGTCTCTCCTTAAGCTACCGTAATTAGCCTTCCTAAAATCCGGGATCAAGGCCGAATTTTCCTTCTTCCTGTCATTCCATATTATGTTAAAATATATGGCTTTATGATCACTGTTTCCTAGTTCGTCTCCAATCCCAACATCTTTTACTAGATTTTCATTATTACTGAGAACTAAATCGAGGATATTATTTCCTCTAGTGGGCGAGTTTATGAATTGATATAAAAAACTATCTTGTACTGCTTCTAGAAAATCTTCAGATTCATTATCGCTAAGTTGATTTTTCCAATCTAAGCCTGAAAAGTTGAAATCGCCTAGAATACATACATTGTTTCTATCAGATGCCTTCTTTATTCCCTCCCATAGCAATTTACCATCGTTCCTACTCAAATTAGGTGGTCTATATATAACACCAATGACTACGGACTCATTGCCCTCACCAATCTCTACCCAAATACTTTCATTGTCGCTATTTGTTTTAATGTTTGATTTATTGCAGCTTTTTAATGACACCCTGATATACACTGCTACACCGCCCCCTCTCCTTCCTACTCTGTCAAATTTAAATAGGTTATATCCTGGAATATGAAATTCTGCTAAAAAATGTTTGCTGTTTGAATTTATCCATGTTTCCGTTATTGCAATTATTTCTATATTCTCTTTACTAACAATGGCTCTGAGCTGGTCCATTTTGTTACACAGGCTTCTACTATTAGTATAATAAACACTCAATATATTTCTTCCGTTTCTATCTGTTTTACATTTATTACTTTGATGTTTGTTATTATGACTAACTATATTTTCAGCATTATCTACTTCTGTTTCACTGCTGTTATTTTCACATGGTATTTTCCTCTCTTTACCATTGATGGGATTTGGACATATTAAAACCCCACCTTTACTACCCTGTCAACTATCTTCGCTAGCACCGCCACCCCCTTCCTACTTAAATGCACCCCATCCCTTGCATACATACTATCATCACCATAGTACAGGCTCCAACTATCAATGAATGGCGTCGACAGCTCTTTACACTGTTCTTCCAACCAGCAATTGAAACCGATTGCACGGGACATCCATTCACGACTGGCACCACGTCTAGGTAGGATAGAGCAAGCAATAGGAGTTCCACCCTTCACCCTAATCTTATCTAGAGCTTCCCTATACAGCTTACGCAGTTCGACACTGGTAAGCTTACCTACGTCATTGCCTCCTGCACTGAGTAAGACTGTGGGGTTGTCTCCACAGTCATCAATGACGTTCTCCACTCTCTCCAGTACTCTACCTATCCCTGCCCCGGGGAGACACTCGAGCTTCCTGACTTTAGTGCAGAGATTGTTACCTAAATACTTCACCATCGAGTCTCCCATGACAGAAACACATTTGACCTTACCTGAGTGTGGTGATTTCTTACCTGCGCTACTCCCTCTCTCCACACTAACAGAGGGAGTAGCACTCGTGGTGTTACTAGCACCTTCCTCACACTCGTCACTTAAGGTACTGAACCTGTTGTTTAGGTCTACAGCTGAGTGCCTTTTTAGAGTGCATTTTGTAGCACTAGCAGCAACTACCTTCCATGAATCCACTTCAACTTCACCGTCCTTCACGACACTGGCAAAGGTTTTCTTCTCCTCTAAAACTAGCTTCAAGGCTAAGTTTTCGCCCTTGAGACTCTGAACCTCCTTCTCAACCTTCTCCAGTCGGTCTTGCAAGGCAAGACAAAGCTGGAGAACGTGAGAGGCGGTCGAGTACTCGTCAGCAGCTGCCATGTCACTATATCACTCACTAACACTGACAGTTGTTGTTGTTTGTATCAAGGAAGTCCTTATGGTCGTTATTTTTCTCTCACATGGCTTAAGCTCTATAATGCGGAACCAATATATGTGTGAGAACATATATTTTTATGAAGAGAATAAAAATAAAAATATAGTTGTTGAGAGTATTAAAGTAGGATGCAGAGCTCCACGTAATAATATAATTGTATACAAACAAATCACATAAACTATACAAAGAAAAGTTAATCTCCCTTGATGAGTGTCATTGTCCTGAATATTTCCTACCCAGATGTTATCTAATAATATTAAATTAAGGCAGAATGACTCGTTGATCTTGTTGACTCCTAAAACTTACTTATGTTACTCCCTACATAATACATCCTTTCTCCCATTGTTTTTTGAGGCTCACTGACTGACTCGCACACAAAATGATTACATTACCCTCACTGCTAACGAATGTCTCAAATAACAAGTAAATTATATAGTAACTAAGAAACTAGAAGAAGTCGTAGATGGTAACGTCTGTAACACCAAGCTTATTAGAGGCAATGTCTTGCGTGATAAAAAAAAAAAACCTAATTCTTCATGTGTAATAGAACGCGTACCACTTAATGTAACAACTAGCGCGGAAGATGAGGTGTACATTGTAACACTATGTAACAAGTGTCACGTGACCGCAGTTGGATTATATGTCACATGATAGTGTTATATTTTCCCCCTTCGTCTAATATCCCAGTTTAATTATTATCATTATATATTCAGATTAGTGTTATGCGTGAAATCGTCGTCCGCCTCGCGTGAGCTGTGAAAATTACCTCCTGGGGCCCAAAAAGAGAGAGATAAAAAGACGCCTTATCTCTACCTCGACTTTATTATGCCAAATAATTTTTCCAACGTGTTATAATCAACCTGCCGTTTATTTCACCTTTATATCTTAGAAGGTCAAGGAACATACAGTCTAAGTAATTTCCCTCCCTCCCGCCTTCCCTCCCTCCCTCCCTCTCTCCCTCCTTCCCTCCCCACAACGTTCATCCCAGTAACAATTTGGGTAATTTTCTCCAGCCATCCTTTTAGAAACTGTTAACTAGATTGATTCTGGGCCATTTTAGGGTGAGAATGAAAACAAGTGTGACTCAAATACAGACGCTGATGAGGATAACCAGTGATGTATTTTAACCGCGAGTCTAGCCCAGGTAATACATTAGTTGGTCTCAGTGTTTAGTAAAGGAGTGTAAGCAAAATCATGAAAACGTTGTGGCAGTTAAATATTAAGGTTATATCTGCGATCTTTTCCTTATGAAAGAGATGAGGAAAATAAATATTATCGTTGTTTTGAAATGTGTTGCTTAATAGATATTGAATTTGGGATTTATTATCAAAAACCTTGGTTAAAATAAGACGTTACTTAATATATTGTAATAACACGAGTTAGCGATACAGAACTTATATTTTCTATTTTAAAAGGTTAGTCGTTATTGTAATGAATAAAATGATATATTGTTTAATAAGTCTCATATCTTGAAGCATTTAGACACATTCCCACCCAATACAGACGCTAACATGAAGTGTGTATAAGTGCAATAACCTTCCCACTCATACATGGTAAACAAACAACAACAACAACAACAAATTAAAATGCATAATAACACTTTATTTACGTCTAAGAGAATCATCTATTTGTGTGTATGAATATAAATAATTCACTACATATGATCTGATTCGTGTATAGAGGAATGTTAATAATTATAATCGATGTTTTATATATTACTGGACATAAGTCTTTATATATATATATATATATATATATATATATATATATATATATATATATATATATATATATATATATATATATATATATATATATATATGAAATGTTTTGTTGAAGAGGAAATGCTTCTCTCTCTCTCTCTCGCAACCCAAACACTACATCACGTTAACTCCAATACCTCACTCTTTCCCTTCCTCCCCTTCACCCTTTCCCCTTCACCCGTCCCCCCCTCCCCCCACCACCACAACAAACAACATTTCACCCTCGTATTCCTGCCATCATTTCCTTCGTCTTTCTTATCGTCTTTTCATTCATCACACGAAGACCAATCTCCCTCTAGCACGCACTTCTCCCTCTCCCATGATATACATCTTTCTCCTTCAACGTTCTCTATCTATCATTCATATCAGCGTTTGTTTATTATACTTCTTGCTATTGCTTCTATCTCTCCTTCTGTTTCCTCGTTTGTGTTTGCATGTTTTCCATTTATTATTCAAATGGTCAATTTCTCTCCCCTGTCTACCCCCCAAGGCTATTTTTCTTTCTCAGTAAAAGAATGGGGGGAATAAAATTCTATACCGGATTTTGTCGAGTCTAATCCCCTGAGTACAAGAAGTTAAACCCTTGAGATTGAAGATTTAACCTTCTGAGTACGAAGGCTTAAATCCATGAGTACGAAGAATTAACCCCTGAGTACGAAAAATTAATCCCGGAGTACGAAGAATTAACCTCATGAGTACGAAGATGTAGCCCGCTGAGTACGAAGATTTAATCCCCTGACTACAAAGAATTAACCCCATGAGTACGAAGAATTAACCCCCAAGTACGAAAAATTAACTCCTTGAGTATGAAGATTTAACCCCCATGAGTACGACGAATTAACCCCTTGGGTATGAAGAATTAATCTCCCGACTACGATGATTTAGCCCCCTGAGTTCGAAGAATTAACCACTGAGTACGAAGAATTTACCCATGAGTACGAAGAATTAACCACTTGAGTACGAAGAATTAACCCCCATGAGTACGAATAATTTACCCCTGAGTACTAAGAACTTTATCCAATGGGAAAAAGTTTATCATCCGGGATTTCATCTATTCACTCTAGGGACTGACCCCCCCCCCCACCCACCCTACCCACCCCCCCTCACCCCCCTTCCCAACCCCCACCGTCCTCCCCTACCCCTACCCCCTCTCCTCCCCTACACGTGCTGTCAACATTCACTACTACAGTATACAGTATTCTTCCTGGAGTCAATGGTTATGTTCTTCTTATGGTAATCTGCCTGCTAGGGGGTGATGGCTTACTCACAGCTTCGACGCCCACGCTGTTTGATAGTACTGTTTAGGAGGTTGGGAATAAGGGAGAGTTCACAGCATCAATATTCTTCCTCTCACAGCAGTACCATTCACAGCATTGACACCAGGAGAGTTTACAGCATCAATATTCTTCCTCTCACAGCAGTACCATTCACAGCACTGACACCAGGAGAGTTCACAGCAATAATATTCTTCCTCTCACAGCAGTACCATTCATCAGAAGAATTCACAGCATCAATATTCTTCCTCTCACAGCAGTACCATTCACAGCACTGACACCAGGAGAGTTCAGGGCATCAATATTCTTCCTCTCACAGCAGTACCATTCACAGCACTGACACCAGGAGAGTTCACAGCATCAATATTCTTCCTCTCACAGCAGTACCATTCACAGCACTGACACCAGGAGAGTTCACAGCATCAATGTTCTTCCTCTCAGAGCAGTACCATTCATCAGAAGAGTTCACAGCATCAATATTCTTCCTCTCACAGCAGTACTAGCAGTAGTCTCAGCACCATGAAAGCCAGCAGATGGACTCTGGGCGAAATCTTCTTCACTACCAGTGTCTCAACTGGTCATATTAACTTAAAAACACCATCATTACCACCATCACAGTCACCATTGTCCCTAGTCCCTCTTATTGTCATCTATTGTCACTACCATTATCACCATCATCCTCAGCATTGCTATTGTCACCACCATTACTACCCTTACCACCACCACTACTACTGTCACCATTACTACTACCATTACCACCACGACCAGCACCATCAATACTAGTACCACCAACAGCCCCACTACCAATACCATCATGACCCACTACCCCCACCAACTACTACTAGCACCACTATCAGTATCGTTAACCACTACCACCACCACCACCAACCATTACCACCACCATCAACCATTACCTCCACCACCACCACCACCACCACCACCACCACCACCCACCACCATCAACCACCACCACCACCATCGCCACCACCACCATCACCACCACCACCACCATCACCACCACCACCATCACCATCACCACCACCACCACCATAAACCACCACCACCACCACCACCACCACCATCAACCACTTTTACCATCAACCACCACCATCAACCATTACCACCACCACCACCACCACCACCACCATCAACCACTTTTACCATCAACCACCACCACCACCATCAACCATTACCACCACCACCACCACCACCACCACCACCATCAACAACTTTTACCATCAACCACCACCACCACTATAAACCATTACCACCACCACCACCACCACCACCACCACCACCACCACCATCAACCACCACCATCAACCACCACCATCAACCACCATCACCACCATCGCCACCACCACCATCACCACCACCACCATCAACCATTACCAACCAACACCACCACCAACACCACCACCACCACCACCACCATCACCATCACCACCACCACCACAATCAACCACTACCACCACCAACACCACCACCACCATCACCATCACCACCACCACCACCATCAACCACCACCACCACCACCATCACCACCACCAACATCAACCACTTTTACCATCAACCACCACCATCAACCATTACCACCACCACCATCAACCACCTCCACCATCAACCACCACCACCACTATCAACCACCACCACCACCATCAACCACTTTTACCATCGCCACCACCATCAACCATTACCACCACCACCATCACCATCACCACCACCACCACCATCAACCACCACCACCACCACCATCACCACCACCACCATCAACCACTTTTACCATCAACCACCACCATCAACCATTACCACCACCACCATCAACCACCTCCACCATCAACCACCACCACCACTATCAACCACCACCACCACCACCAACCACTTTTACCATCGCCACCACCATCAACCATTACCACCACCACCAACACCATCAACCACCACCACCTCCACCACCACCAGCTTAGTACAGTACTTGTTTACATGAGGCCGCTCTTCAAGCTACAGTCAATATCACTCAAATATACATTTATAGCTCACTGGTAATTTGTAATGGTATATAATATTTTATAACACGTTTAAATTGGCGTTTATTACAAGTATTGCGGTGTGCCATAGTAGTTACTGAGAGAGAGAGAGAGAGACGGAGAGAGAGAGAGAGAGAGAGAGAGAGAAAGAGAGAGAGAGAGAGAGAATATACGTACCGGAGAAAAACAAAATTGCGTGCGAGAAAGAGATATGCACCTTAACAATCTTGTTGACCAAAACAAACTCAAAACAACTCTGGGATGAAACAAACAGATTATTTAGGAATTTAACAAACAAGCACAAAAAAACAACGATGCCATAAAAACAAACATGGTGGCCACACACTAAAGGCCTGGCGTGTGCCGTCACAGACTCCACCAGTTGTCACACCGCCATCCCTCACACACGTCTAGCTACAGTAAAAGCTTGTTCTTTATATATAATATCTGCAGTTATTAACACAGAAGGACTTTTTTATCATCCGTCTTTAGATTAACCATGCTGTCAGATATTTTTTTAGTACACAAAAAAATTCCAATAGATTATGTAAATTAACTCGACACATTGCTTGTACACCAAGTTACTTCCAGCTGTCCTTAAAAATTACCATTGATAGTTAGCTTATTATGTTATTCTTTTTGACTACTGGTAAATATTTTCTGGTTGCGAATGATGAGTCCAATATTTGCCTTTCAAGACCAAACTGATGGAAGTTAAACTCGTATTGGCAATGTTTTATTTTTCAAGCGCTGCTCAACACCCAGCAACCATTAGTCATTTTTATCTCGTGTATTCACGTGCTTCACGTCATACGTATATATAATTAAGCGGGGTTTTTTCGTAGTCTAAACAGCCTCGGTAACTACCACTACATTCCTTGCTATCATAATTGTTTTAATGAATATAGCTGCTTCAACTGCCAGGGTCTTTAATTACTGTCCAGTATTTTAGTTTCTTCACTACACAATAACTCTTACATTTCAAAAGAAAATTATTTTAAGAATTTCTGTGCTTCAACAACGTAGATCTTGAGGTACTGTAAGTCAACTAAATCAAACACTAGACAAAAACTTTTAAAAACTGAGATAGGAATATTATTTTCCGTCAGTTGTTGTTGTTGTTGTTATATCTTAGCATATTACGGTTGTCAAGCGCCTTCCTCACTGCTTCAGTAATGACAATCTTTAAGTACTGTAGATAAGGTATATCTTACAATAATACTTATAAATACTATTGTGTGTACTGTATTTCTACTCGTCATCAGCTAATAACAGATTTATTGTCTGTTAGATGTTCATACACTAGTCACAACAATAACATATTCAGATACCATAGGAAAAATACTGTCGACTCTATACAACAACTGAACAACTGGTAATGCAGGTATTATGTTGTATTAGCGCACTTTAACAACGAAGGTCTCTGAACGCGTAAACTATCTAAACTATTCTAGGTCAGTATATGTGGTAGGCTCAAAGAACGAAAAACGACGACAACGCGTTATGGTTGTTTAGAAAATAACAAGAAGGTGAAATTTCGCTATAGGTTAGGTTAGGTTAGGTTAGGTTAGGTTAGAATATGTTTGTTTAGGTTCGTTTGGGTTGGGTTATATTAGGTTTGGTTAGATTAGTTTAGGTTTGATAAGATTAGGCTAGGTTCAATTAGATTTGATTAGGTTAGGTTAGGTTAGATTAGGTTTGGTTTGATTTCACTTTCTGGTTATTTTGAAAACGTCCACAACGAGTTGTGGACGTTTTTCGATGTTTCAGCCTAACATATACAGTGTGTTATGTTGTTGTTTTTAATAAGTGGTCATTCTATTAAAAGGCTAAACAGATTGTTGACCTTTTTCCATAACAGCATTAAATACCAGCCCACGGTTTGGTTAGAGTAAGTTAGGGTCCTGGCATATATACATTATCATTATACAAAGAGGCTATCTATATGCGCAGGCATTTTTTTCAAAAGGGTTAACTTCACAAAAGACCGCATCATATATACTAGTCATTATTAATGAAACTTAAGGTCATAGAACTGTTACAATAATCATTTAAACTAGTTGGTTCACTGCGGACTTCTCAGAAATGATGTAGAACAGAGTGCAGCTCTGAGACAGTACACTAATATTTATATGAACTAGTTAAAGGATTAAATAGTAATTATAAAGGATTATTCTGGATTATCGTGGCATATTTTGTGGTATTACATGAAGGTTTGTTTTAATAGCACTAAGGTAACGCAGAGGATCTACAACGTCCACTGGAACATCTATTTTTTTCTAAATAAACGTAATCTTACAAATAGATGAAGACTGCACAGCAGCTTACATCAGGGCACATCAGGGCTTGTAATTTACTGATATATATATATATATATATATATATATATATATATATATATATATATATATATATATATATATATATATAAGGCAAATCTAACGTTTTCTTTTTCTTTATGCGTTTCAACGGCCATGATCTTGATCTTGTTTTCTGAAAAAAATATATATTAAGAAATAAGTCATTTCATTATTATTTTCTCTATCTTTATTGGCTACATTTAATTAGCCATACGTCAGCTTTTCCTCACCTGACTGATGGATGTTTCTCGTGCGTAAAGGAAGCTTATCGTTGCCAGGTAGCAATTTTCTGTTCACCTTGTTGTATGACCAACTTAAACGAATAATAAAAATAAAGGTTATTATTATTATTATTATTATTATTATTATTATTATTATTATTATTATTATTATTATTATTAATATTATTATTATTAATATTATTATTATTATTATCATCGTTATTATTATTATTATTATTATTATTATTATTATTATTATTATTATTATTAATATTATTATTATTATTATCATTATTATTATTATTATTATTATTATTATTATTATTATTATTAATATTATTATTATTATTATCATTATTATTATTATTATCATTATTATTATTATTATTAATATTATTATTATTATTATCATTATTATTATTATTATTATTATTATTATTATTATTATTATTATTATTATTATTATTATTATCATTATTATTATTATTATTATTATTATTAATATTATTATTATTATTAATATTATTATTATTATTATCATTATTATTATTATTATTATTATTATTATTATTATTATTATTATTATTATTAATATTATTATTATTATTATCATTATCATTATTATTATTATTATTATTATTATTATTATTATTATTATTATTAATATTATCATTATTATTATTATTATTATTATTATTATTATTATTATTATTATTAATATTATTATTATTATTATCATTATTATTATTATTATTATTATTATTATTATTAAGAGCCCAGACAGGCGATATAACTGTTCCTGTTTCTTCTTCCTCTTACAAACAACTGACAATGGACGAGTTGACATCAGAATTTTTTTGTAAAATGGCAGGTCAATGGGTAAATAAAACGCTTAAATTTACTATGGTAATGATATTTTAAAATAAATTGGGCCAAACCGTGTAAAAAAAATAAGGGTTAAAGTTGCTAAAAATTCACGTGACTGCGAAAAACTGTGATTGGTTGTGACGTCACTGACTAGTGAGAGCCGCAGAGCGGGAGCCTCTAGGCAGCTAGCTGGGGTGTATGTGTTGTTACTAGCAGAAATACAGGACTTGTGGCCATATACAATGTTGATATTCACAGGCATACCTTATTGTTAGGCTAAAATGAATTACTGCTCAAGTATCATCGTATGTATTTACTTGCTGGTTGCCAAAATGATGCAAAAGACCGATAACTCCAACAAGGAAGTTTTCATCACTGTTCTCTATTTCATTTCTGGGAAATGAAAGTTTTCGTCACTGATGTTTATATTTAATGTTGTGGAAGGACTAGGGACGACCATGGCCAGGGGATGGGCTTGAGATGATCAGGTGAAAGATGTAATTTAATGTGCTTCAAAGCTGGGTGGCGGAGTTCTTGATAATACTCTACAATCATAAAGACATCTACTTTTGGTAAATATCTTTCATCTGCCTTGATGAACCCTGGAAGTAGCTGTCCAACCTTCTCGGCTGATCGGCTCTGTAAATAAATATTATTAGATAATTAATTGTGCTTTACTGTGCAACACAGCAATGCTATATTGATTATATAAATATTACTAAGCACATTAACTAATTCAATGGATATTAGCTGCCCATACTACAACTTTCATAGTATAAACATTACAAACAATATTGGTATTATTTTGATTTGGGTCATCTGGGGAACCTTAGATTCTAACTATGGGATTAAGTACTTTAAACAATTAGACACATTATCTCTACGAGATTGCTGTCGCGAAACATTTTTCGATTGCTAAGAAAATACAGGACAAGGGTTAGGTTAGGTTAGGGTAAGCTGAGTTGTAAGGTTAGCTTAAGGGGGGGGGGGGGAGGTGGTAGTAGCTCAAAACTAGTGATTTCCGATAGAAATGAAATTCTAAATCGTTCATAACACATCGCAAACCTCCAGAAACAGACATAGTCTGCATGTCTCAGTACAGGGATGACCCAAACTTAAAATTTACCAAATATAGCCTATCTAGAATCGAAGCACCCAAATGCTTATGGTAGTTAAAGCAGGATTTTACCCATTAATTAATATAAATGATGATATAACCTACTGGTTCGTTAGTGAATCATCAAAACAATAACAGCGCTATGTTGTCATGTTTACCTAGCATCAGGCATCCTCAAAACAAAGTGCAGACAATGTCATTACTTCTAAATTTATTCTTATCTCCATCTAGTACTGATATATTCTGTAACTGCAATGAAAAAAAAAAAAGAGAAAGTGTACCAGGTAAGAATACGTGACAGCTGAGCTGATGTGAACATGGGAGTTTTTGGTGTCCACAAGAACATAAGAATGGAGGAAACTGCAGCAGCCTATTGGCCCATACTGGGCAGTCCCATTTGCACCCATCCCTTATCGCTCATGTATCCATCCATCCCATTTTTAAAACTTACCTGAACGTGGCATTTGGGGTATAAAGAGGCCACCTTTGTACTGCCTCCGACTGCAGCTGTGAGTGTGATAGAGAGCGTCGTCTGCAGGGTAGGTAGCGACGTCATTGCAAATGGTGGCGATGTTTCTAGAGAAATAAAGTTATCTCTACTATTATAGCAGGAATTTAAACTTTTATTACAAATTATATATACCGTATCACTCTAAGAACGTGGCAGAGTGTATTTCTTGTGTTCACCCAGAACCGTCATCTCGTCCATTGGTCGACGTGTACCTTGGTTAAATACGCCCATTGCTTACCCTTTTTATTCAGTTTATGATGTCCGAAGGTCAAAACTCCTAAATCGTGTATGCCGAGCTACTGTTTGGTTATATTTACAACATCCCAGATGGAAAATTGGTAACAATGCACTAACACTTCCTTTACATTGATATAAAAGGGGATATTTGAGCAATTTTGGTCACTCGTTAGCAGGTACATATAACAAAATTGCATAATTTAAAATGTGTTTTGGTTCCGTTTTTGCCTTAAACATATACAAAACGTTTACATTAGTCGCTATAAATAAAAAATACACACACAGGTATGTAATTCTGTCTTATTCTGACCATCTTACAGGGGTCAAAGATCACCAAATGTCATGTTGGAATAATTAGGGAGGACATAGTTCATTTGTTTCCGTAGTTGACTTCATTAATTAGAATTGTTACTGCTACTGTAATAATTAAAGGCAGACAAACATAACATTACAGTGGGTTAGGTTACAAGGCTGAAATAGCCCCCATTACAGTTATTACGTCTGAACTTTGCTGAATGAACTCTGATGTAATTACTATACCAGCTCCTGCGTGCGAATATTTCTGCAGTAATTATCAGAGGGACTGTTTAAATAATTAACTGTAATTAGCGAAATTCTTGTTTAGTAATTATACCACAACGATATTATTTGTATACTGTGCATTAATTATTAATTTATTTACTAATTTATTTGTTCAATTCTTGTTTTCATTAATTCAAACATTAAGTAAATTTAATTTATCTTTTAGATCAATTATTATTTATTTCCCCTTTGACTCGCATTTATTTCATTAGTCTTCACGTTAAATTACATTTTAACTTATTTCAAATTACACAATTTGCCATTTCATAATTGATCAAGTTTTAAATCATTTAATATATTCAGTTTTATTTATATTTTCAATTTCCTTCAATGATAAAATAGTTTACACACAAATAAATTTCTTCAGAAATAAATTTGTGCATATTTCTTCTACTTGTTACAGAAAATTACTATTTTTCTAACAGTAAACAGTTAGGTATTCACTGCGGTTTAGTTTTTACACCAACCCTCATTATGCAAAATTTCGTCCAGAAAAAAAAAAATATTTTGATAACTGCAATAACTTTTTCCCATAAATAGCCACCACAATTATCTTAGTGGTCATAGAAATAATTCCAGCTTAATTATCTAGCACACGCAGGGTAACTCATTGTAGCAATTATTCTACCACAATTATTATACGCCTTGTTGGGCCAGTTCTACTGCAATTATTAATATGTAAAAGAGAACTGGCAATAATCATTACTCGGCCGCAGTTATCGTACGGCTTGTTGAACTAATCTTACCACAATAATTATGTCCCGTATGATAAGTGGAAGAATTCGTGATAATCATAATTTCTTTGGTGGATAATTCGAGTTCTGTTTTGCAGCGTGACAATTAGTTAGGCTCGCGTGGTGGTCCGTGCTAATGGTGGTGCCAAAATTATGATGGACGAGCCACGCCTCTCCCTGGCACTCCACCCCCTCCTAGGCACTCTACCCCCCTCCCTGTCACTCTACCTCCACTCTGACTACACCCTACCCTGGTACTCTACCCCTTCCCTGGTACTCTCCCCCCTCCCTGGTACTCTAGCCCCTCCCTGTCACTCTACACCCTACCCTGGTACTCTCCCCCCTCCCTGGAACTCTAACCTCTCCATGGTACTCTCCCCCTCCCTGTCACTCTACCTCCACTCTGACTACACCCTCCCTGGTACTCTAGCCCCTCCCTGGTACTCTACACCCTCCCTGGTACTCTACACCCTACCCTGGTACTCTCCCCCCTCCCTGGAACTCTAACCTCTCCCTGGTACTCTATCCCCCCCTGGTACTCTACCCCCTCCCTGGTACTCTACACCCTACCCTGGTACTCTCCCCCCTCCCTGGTACTCTCCCCCTCCCTGGTACTCTGCCCCCTCCTTGGTACTCTAGCCCCTCCCTGGTACTCTATTCCCCCCTGGTACTCTACCCCCTTCCTGGTGCTCTACACCCTACCCTGGTACTCTCCCCCCTCCTTGGTACTCTAGCCCCTCCCTGGTACACTCCCTCTCCCTGGTACTCTATCCCCCCCCTGGTACTCCACCCCCTCCTTGGTACTCTCCCCCCTCCTTGGTACTCTAGCCCCCCTGGTACTCCACCCCTTCCCTGGTACTCTACCCCCCCCCTGGTACTCTACACCCTACCCTGGTACTCTACCCCCCCCCCCCTGGTACTCTACACCCTACCCTGGCACGTAACTTCCCTCTCCATCACTCTCATCTTCTCTGGCTCTCATCCTCTCTCCCTATGTCCCCTCCTCGTTTCTACTCATCTCCTCACTATCTTCTCCCTGGTACTTCCTCCTCACTCCTCTCTCTCTCTCTCTCTTTAGCAGCTTCTTCTCGTATTTGTTTGAGGGTAGAGAAAGATTGGGGGCTTTCCTCCTACCATCACCTCCCTCCTCACCCTCCCTCGCCACACTCCTTCCCTCTCCCCCCCTCCCTCCGTAACCTCCTTCCTCCTCCCTCCCTCCCTCCCTCATTCCCCCTCTCTCCCTCACTCACAGCACTGACTACCGCTATGTTTGTGTCATAATATCAATCACCTCTGACACCCTTCCTCCTAAATGTCATTCTTGATTAGTATTTGTGTGCAGTATATTGCAACTACTACTACTACTACTACTTCTACTACTATTACTATTACTATAATTATTGTTACTATATTACTATTATTCTTGTTGTTGTTGTTGTTGTTGTTGTTGTTAACCCCACATCCACAAGTTATTTCTGAGTCGATCAAAACTCTAAGGTCACATCAAGTACTGTTTGGTTTGGTTCGGTACTGTTCCTTTAAGACTTTAAGTGGTTCAGTGACTCAAACTTTCACTATGTCAAGATCAAGGTTAGAACCATTATATCACCATCGCTGTTGTTCTGGTTATAGGTGCTTCACTGTCAGGGTTATAGAGCATTGTTGACGATTCCTTAATTACTACGAAGGCTATTATAATTTTATGAATATGAATCATCATTATCATCATCATCATCATCATCATCTTTATCACCATCATCACCACAATCATCATCACCATCATCATCAATCATCATCATCAATCATCATCATCATCATCATTATCATCATCATCATCATCATCATCATCATTATCATTACTGTATACGCTAGAGTCATTAGTACACACCCATTACATTTCAGTAAGAATTTTAGCACAACAACTTTCCAAAAGCTAATGAGCTTCTGATAGGTATTCAAATTAGCATATTGATATATATTAATCTGACTTGCCAACTGACCGGGTTTAGAATCTCATTATCATCGGTATAGATTGACGTTATGTGCCATCACCGGGGAGAGGGCGCTTTGGTGGGTATTGTAATCACTCGCTTGTTTTTGCATCCTTGTGTAAAATCATATAATATAAAAGCCTAATGGACCGATTTTGTTGAGACTTGGTAAATAGGTTGAGATTTGACCTACTAAGACGATATATGATTTTGGAAGAATTAGGTCAAAGTTTAAACTCACAGCACCGGACAGCATTAAGCAACACAACAGCACCGGACAGCATTAAACAGCATCACAGCACCGGGCAGCATCAAACAGCACCAGACAGCATTAAACAGCGCCACAGCACCGGATAGCATTAAACAGCATCACAGCAATGGACAGCATTAAACAGCACCACAGCACCGGACAGCATTAAACAGCACCACAGCACAGGACAGCATTAAACAGCACCAAACTGCATTAAACAGCATCACAACACCTGACAACATTAAACAGCATCACAACACCGAACTGCATTAAACAGCATCACAACACCGGACAGCATTAAGCAGCATCACAGCATCGGACAGCATTAAACAGCGCCGAACTGCAGTAAACAGCATCACAACACCGGACAGCATTAAACAGCATCACAACACCGAACTGCATTAAACAGCATCACAACACAGGACAGCATTAAACAGCATCACAACACCGAACTGCATTAAGCAGCATCACAACACCGGACTGCATTAAACAGCATCACAACACCGAACTGCATTAAACAGCATCAAAACACCGGACAGCATTAAACAGCATCACAGCACCGGACAGCATTAAACAGCACCAGAGCACAGGACAGCATCAAACACCACCGAACTGCATTAAACAGCATCACAACACCGGACAGCCTTAAACAGCATCACAACACCAGACAGCATTAACCAGCATCACAGAACCGGACAGCATAAAACATCACCTCAGCACCGGACAGCATTAAACAGCACCGCAGCGCCGGACAGCATTAAACAACACCGAACTGCATTAAACAGCACCACAGCACCGGTCAGCATTAAGCAGCACCACAGCACAGGGCAGCATTAAACAGCACCAGAGAACATTGAATAGCACCACAATACCAGAAAGCATTAAAAAGCACCACAGTACCAGACAGCATTAAATAACATCATAACACCGGACAGCATAAAACATCACCTCAGCACCGGACAGCATTAAACAGCACCGCAGCGCCGGACAGCATTAAACAACACCGAACTGCATTAAACAGCACCACAGCACCGGTCAGCATTAAGCAGCACCACAGCACAGGGCAGCATTAAACAGCACCAGAGAACATTGAATAGCACCACAATACCAGAAAGCATTAAAAAGCACCACAGTACCAGACAGCATTAACCAGCATCACAGAACCGGACAGCATAAAACATCACCTCAGCACCGGACAGCATTAAACAGCACCGCAGCGCCGGACAGCATTAAACAACACCGAACTGCATTAAACAGCACCACAGCACCGGTCAGCATTAAGCAGCACCACAGCACAGGGCAGCATTAAACAGCACCAGAGAACATTGAATAGCACCACAATACCAGAAAGCATTAAAAAGCACCACAGTACCAGACAGCATTAAATAACATCATAACACCGGACAGCATAAAACAGCATCACAGTACCGGACAGCATTAAACGGCACCGCAGCACCGGAGAGCATTAAACAGCACCAGAGAACAATGAATGGCACCACAGTGCCAGACAGCATTAAACAGCATCACAGCACCGGACAGCATTAAACAGCACCACGGCACCGGACAGCATTAAACAGCACCAGGAACAATGAACAGCATCACAGCACCGGACAGCATTAAACAGCACCTCAGCACCGGACAGCATTAAAAAGCACCGCAGCACCGGACAGCATTAAACAGCACCGAACTGCATTAAACAACACCACAGCACCGGAGAGCATTAAACAGCACCAGGAACAATGAATAGCACCACAGTACCAGACAGCATTAAATAGCACCACAGCACCGGAAAACATTAAACAGCATCACAGAACCGGACCGCATAAAACAGCATCACAGCACCGGACAGCATTAAACGGCATCACAGCACCGGACAGCATTAAACAGCACCAGAGCACAGGGAAGCATCAAACACCACCGAACTGCATTAAACAGCATCACAACACCGGACAGCATTAAACAGCATTACAACACCGGACAGCATTAAACAGCACCACAGCACCGGACAGCATTAAACAGCATCACAGCACCGGACAGTATTAAACAGCATCACAACACCGGACAACATTAAACAGCACCACGGCACCGGACAGCATTAAACAACACCAGAGAACAGTGAATAGCCCCACAGTACCAGACAGCATTAAACAGCACCACATCACCAGACAGCATTAAACAGCATCACAACACCGGACAGTATTAAACAACATCACAACACCGGACAGCATTAAACAGCACCACACCACCGGACAGCATTAAACAGCACCAGAGAACAATGAATAGCACCACAGTACCAGACAGCATTAAACAGCACCACATCACCAGACAGCATTAAACAGCATCACAACACCGGACAGTATTAAACAGCATCACAGAACCGGACAGCATAAAACAGCACCTCAGCACCGGACAGCATTAAACAGTCACCGCAGCGCCGGACAGCATTAAACAGCACCAGAAAACAATGAATAGCACCACAGTACCAGACAGCATTAAATAGCACCACAGCACCGGACAACATTAAACAGCATCACAGAACCGGACCGCATAAAACAGCATCCCAGCACCGGACAGCATAAAACAGCACCTCAGCACCGGACAGCATTAAACAGCACCAGAGAACGATGAATAGCACCACAGTACCAGACAGCATTAAACAGCACCACAGTACCAGACAGGATTAAACAGCACCACAGCACCGAACAGCATTAAACAGCACCAGAGAACAATGAATGGCACCACAGTACCAGACAGCATTAAACAGCACCACAATACCAGACATCATTAAACAGCACCACAGCACCGGACAGCATTAAACAGCACCAGAAAACAATGAATAGCACCACAGTACCAGACAGCATTAAATAGCACCACAGCACCGGACAACATTAAACAGCATCACAGAACTGGACCGCATAAAACAGCATCACAGCACCGGACAGCATAAAATAGCACCTCAGCACCGGCCAGCATTAAACAGCACCAGAGAACGATGAATAGCGCCACAGTACCAGACAGCATTAAACAGCACCAGAGTACCAGATAGAATTAAACAGTATCACAACACCGGACAGCATTAACCAGCATCACAGAACCGGACAGAATAAAACAGCACCTCAGCACCGGACAGCATTAAACAGCACCAGAAAACAATGAATAGCACCACAGCACCAGACAGCATTAAACAGAACCACAGCACCGGCAGCATTAAACAGATTCTCAGCACCGGACAGTATTAAACAGCATCACAAAACCGGACAGCAATAAATAGCACCACAGCACCGGACAGCACTAAGCATCACAGCTCCGGACTGTATTAAACAGCATTACAAAACTGAACGGTAATAAACAGTACCACAGCACTGGACAATATTAATTATATTTGTTTTAAAGAAAATACTGTATGTTTAAAAATTCAGCTAAGAAACAAAAGGCCTGCCCAATTGTTCCCGCTCGAACGGAACAATGACAGTGTGAATGCCTAAGAATGCCTAAGTTAGTGTTTGTGTCAGTGAACATGGCGGGTGTCGATGCCGAGTGGAGTAACAATAATTGCTAAGTGCACTTAAGGTTTTATCCGTTTCATGAAATGTATTGTGATTCGTGTGATCCATTTAACTAGCTAGGAGAATAGGTTATTGTTTTGAAAATGTAACTGTCCGTTCTGAATAACGCCGTTAATAAACTAATAACAGTGGAAAATAGTTCTCAATTCCCTTCCCTGTGTAGGCTGTACAGTATTCCTCATAAGTGTGTGTGTGGTATACAGTGATAAGTGACCTCAGGAGTAACAACATGACGATCAAATATATTCCCTGTGTTTAAGTTATAGCATATTAACCCTATCCACCCCTCCACCCAGTTATCATTCCTCAGTTATTCCCGTCTCTTCTTATTCTCTTCTATCTGTTCTCAGGCCGACCCTCTGGTGTGGGGGGGGGGGAAGGGTGGAAGGGACCGCAGGCAAACCCCACCTCCTCAACCATAGGCCTACCTCCTCCTCCTCCACCCTCTCCCCCCACGCCCCCCCCCCCCTCCGTCACCTACCGAAAGAAAGAGAAAAAATATAGAAGAGAGATAGAGAAATGAAGAAATAATAGGAAGTAAATGGAGAAATAGAGGATAAAATACCCATTTATTACAACAGCATTAAACAGCACTACAGTACCAGACAGCATTAAACAGCATCACAGCACCGGACAGCATTAAACAGCATCACAACACCGGACAGCATTAAACAGCATCACAGAACCGGACAGCATTAAACAGCACCGCAGCACCGGAGAGCATTAAACAGCACCAGGAACAATGAATAGCACCACAGTACCAGACAGCATTAAATAGCACCACAGCACCGGAAAACATTAAACAGCATCACAGAACCGGACCGCATAAAACAGCATCACAGCACCGGACAGCATTAAACAGCATCACAGCACCGGACAGCATTAAACAGCACCTCAGCACCGGACAGCATTAAAAAGCACCGCAGCACCGGACAGCATTAAACAGCACCGAACTGCATTAAACAACACCACAGCACCGGAGAGCATTAAACAGCACCAGGAACAATGAATAGCACCACAGTACCAGACAGCATTAAATAGCACCACAGCACCGGAAAACATTAAACAGCATCACAGAACCGGACCGCATAAAACAGCATCACAGCACCGGACAGCATTAAACGGCATCACAGCACCGGACAGCATTAAACAGCACCAGAGCACAGGGAAGCATCAAACACCACCGAACTGCATTAAACAGCATCACAACACCGGACAGCATTAAACAGCATTACAACACCGGACAGCATTAAACAGCACCACAGCACCGGACAGCATTAAACAGCATCACAGCACCGGACAGTATTAAACAGCATCACAACACCGGACAACATTAAACAGCACCACGGCACCGGACAGCATAAAACAACACCAGAGAACAGTGAATAGCCCCACAGTACCAGACAGCATTAAACAGCACCACATCACCAGACAGCATTAAACAGCATCACAACACCGGACAGTATTAAACAACATCACAACACCGGACAGCATTAAACAGCACCACACCACCGGACAGCATTAAACAGCACCAGAGAACAATGAATAGCACCACAGTACCAGACAGCATTAAACAGCACCCCATCACCAGACAGCATTAAACAGCATCACAACACCGGACAGTATTAAACAGCATCACAGAACCGGACAGCATAAAACAGCACCTCAGCACCGGACAGCATTAAACAGTCACCGCAGCGCCGGACAGCATTAAACAGCACCAGAAAACAATGAATAGCACCACAGTACCAGACAGCATTAAATAGCACCACAGCACCGGACAACATTAAACAGCATCACAGAACCGGACCGCATAAAACAGCATCACAGCACCGGACAGCATAAAACAGCACCTCAGCACCGGACAGCATTAAACAGCACCAGAGAACGATGAATAGCACCACAGTACCAGACAGCATTAAACAGCACCACAGTACCAGACAGGATTAAACAGCACCACAGCACCGAACAGCATTAAACAGCACCAGAGAACAATGAATGGCACCACAGTACCAGACAGCATTAAACAGCACCACAATACCAGACATCATTAAACAGCACCACAGCACCGGACAGCATTAAACAGCACCAGAAAACAATGAATAGCACCACAGTACCAGACAGCATTAAATAGCACCACAGCACCGGACAACATTAAACAGCATCACAGAACTGGACTGCATAAAACAGCATCACAGCACCGGACAGCATAAAATAGCACCTCAGCACCGGCCAGCATTAAACAGCACCAGAGAACGATGAATAGCGCCACAGTACCAGACAGCATTAAACAGCACCAGAGTACCAGATAGAATTAAACAGTATCACAACACCGGACAGCATTAACCAGCATCACAGAACCGGACAGAATAAAACAGCACCTCAGCACCGGACAGCATTAAACAGCACCAGAAAACAATGAATAGCACCACAGTACCAGACAGCATTAAACAGAACCACAGCACCGGCAGCATTAAACAGATTCACAGCACCGGACAGTATTAAACAGCATCACAAAACCGGACAGCAATAAATAGCACCACAGCACCGGACAGCACTAAGCATCACAGCTCCGGACTGTATTAAACAGCATTACAAAACTGAACGGTAATAAACAGTACCACAGCACTGGACAATATTAATTATATTTGTTTTAAAGAAAATACTGTATGTTTAAAAATTCAGCTAAGAAACAAAAGGCCTGCCCAATTGTTCCCGCTCGAACGGAACAATGACAGTGTGAATGCCTAAGAATGCCTAAGTTAGTGTTTGTGTCAGTGAACATGGCGGGTGTCGATGCCGAGTGGAGTAACAATAATTGCTAAGTGCACTTAAGGTTTTATCCGTTTCATGAAATGTATTGTGATTCGTGTGATCCATTTAACTAGCTAGGAGAATAGGTTATTGTTTTGAAAATGTAACTGTCCGTTCTGAATAACGCCGTTAATAAACTAATAACAGTGGAAAATAGTTCTCAATTCCCTTCCCTGTGTAGGCTGTACAGTATTCCTCATAAGTGTGTGTGTGGTATACAGTGATAAGTGACCTCAGGAGTAACAACATGACGATCAAATATATTCCCTGTGTTTAAGTTATAGCATATTAACCCTATCCACCCCTCCACTCAGTTATCATTCCTCAGTTATTCCCGTCTCTTCTTATTCTCTTCTATCTGTTCTCAGGCCGACCCTCTGGTGTGGGGGGGGGGGGGAAAGGGTGGAAGGGACCGCAGGCAAACCCCACCTCCTCAACCATAGGCCTACCTCCTCCTCCTCCACCCTCTCCCCCCACGCCCCCCCCCCCCCTCCGTCACCTACCGAAAGAAAGAGAAAAAATATAGAAGAGAGATAGAGAAATGAAGAAATAATAGGAAGTAAATGGAGAAATAGAGGATAAAATACCCATTTATTACAACAGCATTAAACAGCACTACAGTACCAGACAGCATTAAACAGCATCACAGCACCGGACAGCATTAAACAGCATCACAACACCGGACAGCATTAAACAGCATCACAGAACCGGACAGCATTAAACAGCACCGCAGCACCGGAGAGCATTAAACAGCAACAGAGAACAATGAATAGCACCACAGTACCAATCAGCATTAAACAGCATCACAGCTCCGGACAGCATTAAACAGCACCACTTCACCGAACAGCATTAAACAGCACCAGAGAACAATGAATAGCACCACAGTACCAGACAGCATTAAATAGCACCACAGCACCGGACATCATTAAACAGCACCACGACACCGGACAGCAGTAAACAGCACAACAGAACAGGGCAGCATTAAACAGCACCAGAGAACATTTATTGGCACCACAGCAAAGAACAGCATTAAACAGCATCACAGCACCGGAAAGCATTAAACAGCATCACAGCACCGGACAGCATTAAATAGCACCAGACAACATTATACAGCACCACAACACCAGACAGCATTAAACAGCACCACAGCACAGGACAGCATTAAACAGCACCGAACTGCTTTAAGCAGCATCACAACATCGGACAGCATTAAACAGCTTTACAACACCGAACTGCATTAAACAGCATCACAACACCGGACAGCATTAAACAGCACCAGACAGCATTATACAGCACCACAGCACCGGACAGCATTAAACAGCATCACAGCACCGGACAGCATTAAACAGCATCACAGCACCGGACAGCATTAAACAGCACCAGACAGCATTATACAGCACCACAACACCAAACAGCATTAATCAGCACCACAGCACAGGACAGCATTAAACAGCACCGAACTGCTTTAAGCAGCATCACAACACCGAACTGCATTAAACAGCATCACAACACCGGACAACATTAAACAGCACCACAGCACAGGGCAGCATTATACAGCACCAGAGAACATTGTATACCACCACAGTACCAGACAGCACTAAACAGCATCACAACACCGGACAGCATTAAACAGCATCACAGAACCGGACAGCATAAAACAGCACCACAGCACCGGACAGCATTAAACAGCACCGCAGCACCGGAGAGCATTAAACAGCAAGAGAGAACAATGAATAGCACCACAGTACCAATCAGCATTAAACAGCATCACAGTTCCGGACAGCATTAAACCCCACCACATCACCGAACAGCATTAAACAGCACCAGAGAACAATGAATAGCACCACAGTACCAGACAGCATTAAACAGCACCACGGCACCGGACACTAGTAAACAGCACAACAGCACAGGGCAGCATTAAACAGCACCAGAAAACATTGAATAGCACCACAGCACCGGACAGCATTAAACAGCATCACAGCACCGGACAGCATTAAACAGCATCACAGCACCGGACAGCATTAAACAGCACCAGACAGCATTATACAGCACCACAGCAAAGGACAGCATTAAACAGCACCGAACTGCATTAAAAAGCATCACAACACCGGACAACATTAAACAGCACCACAGCACAGGGCAGCATTAAACAGCACCAGAGATCATTGAATAGCACCACAGTACCAGACAGCATTAAACAGCACCACAGTACCAGACAGCACTAAACAGCATCACAACACCGGACATCATTAATCAGCATCACAACACCGGACAGCATTAAACAGCATCAAAACACCGGACAGCATTAAACAGCATCACAGAACCGGACAGCATAAAACAGCACCACAGCACCGGACAGCATTAAACAGCAACAGAGAACAATGAATAGCACCACAGTACCAGAGAGCATTAAACAGCATCACAGCTCCGGACAGCATTAAACAGCACCACTTCACCGAACAGCATCAAACAGAACCACTTCACCGAACAGCATTAAACAGCACCAGAGAACAATAAATAGCACCACAGTACCAGAGAGCATTAAACAGCATCACAGCACCGGACAGCATTAAACAGCACCACGGCACCGGACAGCATTTAACAGCACTAGAAAACAATGAATTGCACCACAGTAACAGACAGCATTAAATAGCACCACAGCACCGGACAGCATTAAACAGCATCACAGAACTGGACAGCATTAAACAGCATCAAAGCAACAGACAGCATTAAAAAGCACCACAGTACAGGGCAGCATTAAACAGCACCTGAGAACAATGAATAGCACCACAGTACCAAACAGCATTAAACAGCATCACAGAACCGAACAGCATAAAGCAGCACCACAGCACCGGACAGAATTAAACAGCACCGCAGCACCGGACAGCATTAAGCAGCACCGAACTGCATTAACAGCACCACAGCACAGGGCAGCATTAACAGCACCACAGTACCAGACAGTACTAAACAGCATCACAGAACTGGACAGCATAAAACTGCACCACAGCACCGGACAGCATTAAACAGCACCGCAGCACCGGAGAGCATTAAACAGCAACAATGAACAATGAATAGCACCACAGTACTAGACAGCATTAAACAGTATCACAACACCGGACAGCATTAAACAGCATCACAGAACCGAACAGAATTAAAAAGCTCGCAGCACCGGACAGCATCAAGCAGCACCGAATTGCATTAACAGCACCACAGCACCGGACAGCATTAAACAGCACCAGAAAACAATGAATAGCACTACAGTACCAGACAGCATTAAATAGCACCACAGCACCGGACAGCATTAAACAGCATCACAGAACCGGACAGCATAAAACACCATCACAACACCGGACAGCATTAAACAGCACCACAGCACAGGGCAGCATTAAACTGGACTAGAGAACATTGAATAGCACCACAGTACCAGACAGCATTAAACAGCACCACAGCACCGAACAGCATTAAACAGCATCACAGAACCGAACAGAATTAAAAAGCTCGCAACACCGGACAGCATCAAGCAGCACCGAATTGCATTAACAGCACCACAGCACCGGACAGCATTAAACAGCACCAGAAAACAATGAATAGCACTACAGTACCAGACAGCATTAAATAGCACCACAGCACCGGACAGCATTAAACAGCATCACAGAACCGGACAGCAGAAAACACCATCACAGCACCGGACAGCATTAAACAGCACCACAGCACAGGGCAGCATTAAACTGGACTAGAGAACATTGAATAGCACCACAGTACCAGACAGCATTAAACAGCACCACAGCACCGAACAGCATTAAACAGCATCACAGCACCGGACAGCATTAAACAGCACCACAGCACAGGGCAGCATTAAACAGCACCAGAGAACATTGAATATCACCACAGTACCAGACAGCATTAAACAGATTCATAGCATCGGACAGTATTAAACAGCATTACAAAACCGGAAGGTAATAAACAGCACCACAGCACCGGACAATATTAATTATATTTTGTTTTAAATAAAATACTGTATGTTTGAAAATTCAGCTAAGAAACAAAAGGCCTGCCCAATTGTTCCCGCTCGAACGGAAATATGACAGTGTGAATGCCTTAGGCTTGAACCAATAAGGAGGGCCTGTGAGACGTCACAGGCCCTCCTTATTGGTTAAGAGACAGCCTAAGTTGGTGTTTGTGTCAGTGAACATGGCGGGTGTCGATGCCGAGTGGAGTTACAATAATTGCTAAGTGCACTTAAGGTTTTATCCGTTTCACGAAATGTATTGTGATTCATGTGATCCATTTAACTAGCTAGGAGAGTAGCTTATTGTTTTGAAAATGTATCTGTCCATTCTGAATAACGCCGTTAATAAACTAATAACAGTGGAAAATAGTTCTCAATTCCCTTCCCTGTGTAGGCTGTACAGTAGGGGGCAGGGAAAAAACACTTTTATTTGAGTTGCAGGCTGCACTTTTCAGGCATCGTTTGTATGGCTGTAACAAACACCTGTGTAAAATTTCATGTCATTTCATGCATACTTACCCTGCCGCATCGCGAACGACTTTTTGTCAACTTTTAGTGTATGCCAAAAATTAGGTGTCATTTAATGTTTTCCAGGATAATGATAAATTTTACATGGGTGACATCGATTTAATTCACATGTTATTTTACAGGTACACCGTATAGAAAATCATTACAAGTTCATATTGAAATTCTTTTTTGTGCGGAACCTTGGCATCATTTTCCTAGACAATAATCTTTGCCTAATATATCCATCTCTCGATTCGTATCCCGTCACTTCAGTGCAAGCTTCAGTCATCACTTTTATGCCTCTCTCGACCGCCTGAGTGCTGTTTGGCCACTTGGGCACCACTAATGGTGTCTCAAGAATGTCATTAACCTGTAGATTTGACAGAGAAGCAATGTAAGGAGGCTCAGTCTTGAGTTCATTCCTCCAGTTAATCATGGAATGATAGTCTTTTGCTTGCCACTTTAGTTTCGGAGTCACCACCTTTCTCATGTTAACTACAGGAGGCACATCCTCACTCCCATCTCCATCTTTACCCTCCTCATCAGTATAGTTTAACAAATTCTCGTCAACAGCAGCATCAGAATCTTCCTCCTCCTCTTCAGATCTGCCAGTGCATTCTTCCTTTTGCTGATTCTCCTCTCTAATTTTTCTTATCATTGAGACAGCTTTTTCTCTAACAGTCATGTCCTCATCTGCACACATACCAAGAAGAAGTTGATCTGTGTGGGCGAAGTATGCATTTCTCTGGACAGCCTTCTTCACTATCGTCTCCTCCTCACTATTCAGGTGTTTCATATATAGCAGGGACTGGAATACGTTCCTTGAGCCGTGTGTTACGTAAGGGTGTATCTTGATGTAAAACCACATTGGAGCACTGAACTTTATTATTGTAATGACAATTCTTTTCAACTCATGGCTGGGTCTTGATGTTGCTACATACAGCCTGAGGATTCTACTCCATAAGGTGTTCCACCTTGACACACAGGGAGGACCTGGCTCAATAGCAGCCAAGTCATCTTCAACAATACCTGTGATAACTCCTTTACAAATCCTATACAGGTATTTCTGATCCCAGGACAGATCTTTCTCCACTTCATCATTAAACACAGGGAAATCAGGGAAACTGACTGGCTGGAAGGCGACAACTGGAAGCTCAGACAAAGACTCCTTGAACTGCTTTCCAATGGGACCACGCCAATGCTCAGGACCACTTGGTTTACCATCATTGTGATAAAAAACTGCGCGGAAGGGCAGCTCATTTCCGTGAAGCTGACATATGAAATAATGGAGCGGGTGACCAAGTAACATTTCAAGATGATGAATGACTCCATTTTCTGATCCTACATTTACATTGGTTCCATCACAACCAACACACACAATGGGCTGCTGGGTTAGATTTTTCTCCACCAGAAACTCGTGAATAGTTTTGGCAATCTGCTTTCCGTGTCCAGTCTTGGGAGTCACATGTGTGAGATATTCATTGCCAGGCTCAACCATGATGACATAATGATCTTTCACCATCATCCTCGAACTCCATTTTCTCGGTCTTCTCATTCTTTATCATCACACGAGTGGCGGTCTTCTTACCACCAAAATAGAGTGACGTCAAATTATGAAAATAGTTGATAAACACTGAACAGAACATTGCACCGCCACAGCGGCTGTTTGGCTAGTACTGTAGGTAAATTTAAAAATTTCAGTAGAAAATGCGGCAGACTAAACCTCGACATATCAGCTTCAAATTTGGCATGGAGTCTTAGATATGTATAAGGAACAATGCCTGAAGAGTGCAGCTTTGAGCAAAATTTCACTGCCCCCTACTGTACAGTATTCCTCATAAGTGTGTGTGTGGTATACAGTGATACAGTGACCTCACGAGTAACAACATGACGATCAAATATATTCCCTGTGTTTAAGTTATAGCATATTAACCCTATCCACCCCTCCCCCCAGTTATCATTCCTCAGTTATTCCCGTCTCTTCTTATTCTCTTCTATTGGTTCTCAGGCCGAACCTCTGGTGTGGGTGGTGGAAGTGACCGCAGGAAAACCCCACCTCCTCAACCATAGGCCTACCTCCTCCTCCTCCACCCTCTCCCCCCACGCCCCCCCCCTCCGTCACCTAATGAAAAAATAAAAAAAATAAAGAAGAGAGATAGAGAAATGAAGAAATAATAGGAAGTAAATGGAGAAATAGAGGATAAAATACCCATTTATTACAACAGCATTAAACAGCACCACAGCACAGGGCAGCATTAAACAGCACCAGAGAACATTGAATAGCACCACAGTACCAGACAGCATTAAACAGCATCACAGTACCAGACAGCACTAAACAGCATCACAGCACCGGACAACATTAAACAGTATCACAGCAATGGACAGCAATAAACAGCATCACAGCAGTGGACAGCACTAAACAGCATCACAGCAATGGACAGCAATAAACAGCATCACAGCTCTGGACAGCATTAAACAGCATCACAGCAATGGACAGCAATAAACAGCATCACCGCACTGGACAGCATTAAACAGCATCACAGCAATGGACAGCATTAAACGGCATCACAGCAATGGACAGCAATAAACAACATCACAGTATTAAACAGCATCACAGCACTGGATAGCACTAAACAGCATCACAGCAATGGACAGCATTAAACGGCATCACAGCAATGGACAGCAATAAACAACATCACAGTATTAAACAGCACCACAGCACTGGACAGCAATAAACAGCATCACATCAATGGACAGCATTAAACAGCATCAAAGCACCAGTTAGTACCAAACATCACAGCACCAGACACTACTAAACATCACAGTACCGGACAGTACTAAACATCACAGCACCGGACAGTACTAACCATCACAGCACCAGTCAGTACCAAACATCACAGCAACAATCAGTACCAAACATCACAGCACCAGTCAGTACCAAATATCACAGCACCAGACAGTACTAAACATCACAGCACCGGGCAGAACTAAGCATCACAGCACCGGACAGTACTAAACATCACAGCACCGGGCAGTACTAAACATCACAGCACCACTCAGTACCAAACATCACAGCACCAGAGACTACTAAACATCACAGCACCGGACAGTACTAACCATCACACCACCAGTCAGTACTAAACATCACAGCACCAGTCAGTACCAAACATCACAGCACCAGTCAGTACCAAACATCACAGCACCAGACAGTACTAAACATCACAGCACCGGGCAGAAATAAGCATCACAGCACCGGACAGTACTAAACATCACAGCACCGGGCAGTACTAAGCATCACAGCACCGAAAGTACTAAACATTACAGTACCGGACAGTACTAAACATCACAGCATCGGACAGTACTAAGCATTACAGCACCGAAAGTACTAAACATCACAGCACCATTCAGTACCAAACATCACAGCACCAGACAGTACTAAACATCACAGCATCGGACAGTACTAATTACACTGCATCAGACAGTACTAAACATCACAGCACCGGACAGTACTAAGCATCACAGCACAGGACAGTACTAAACATCACAGCACCGGACAGTACTAAGCATCATAGTACCGAAAGTACTAAACATCACAGCACCGGACAGTAGTAAACATCGCAACACCAGACATTACTAAGCATCACAGCACCGGACAGCACCAGACAGTACTAAACGTCACAGCACCAGACAGTACTAAACATCACAGCACCACACAGTACTAAACATCACAGCACTACACAGTACTAAACATCACAGCACCGTACAGTACTAAACATCACAGTACCAGACAGTACTAAACATCACAGCACCGGACAATACTAAACATCACAGCACCGGACAGTATTAAACTTCACAGCACCAGACAGCACTAAGCATCACAGCATCTGACAGTATTAAACATCACAGCACCAGACAGTTCTAAGCATCACAGCACCGGACAGCACCAGCCAGTACTAAACATCACAGCACCGGACAGTACTAAACATCACAGCACCAGACAGTTCTAAGCATCACAGCACCGGACAGCACCAGCCAGTACTAAAAGGCATGATTATAACACAGACAATATTATTCAGCACCCAATAGCATCAGGCACCATTAGATAGAAATAAACAGCACCAGACACCACAAATGAACCACCGATTGAGACTAATTAAAAATACCACCCTCCTTATCCCCTCTTTCCCTCCACGCTAGAAAATAAAGCCAAACAAATCCTGAACAGTGATCATCAGTTCACACGCAAAATAAAACCCTCTGTTGATTCATTTGTTATTTCCAAGAACTCTTTAACATTCCACAAGATTCCCACTAAACTATTATGAAAGTTTTTTACCCAATTGGTACGATACCGAATCCTGAATTAGTCCATTGAATGCGATATGTTAATCCCTTGAATACAGTAATTGAAACCCTTGAGTATGATGACTTAATTCTTTGAATGTAATTAATATATATTTTGAGTACGATGAGTTATTCCAATGAATACGATGACTTAACCTAAGAGTACGATGTCTTAAGTCTTTGGATACGATGGTTTAATCATTAATGAGAGAGAGAGAGAGAGAGAGAGAGAGAGAGAGAGAGAGAGAGAGAGAGAGAGAGATCAAATCAGGAAAACAAGGGAACTCTTACCTCCTGATAGACATGCAGACAGATAGATAAGGACTAGGAAGTCATGTAGCCTTCGTCTCCGAACAGACAGGCACGCAGGAAAATGAAGCAGGGGAAATAACTGCCCCCGCCTTCAAACAGACAGACAAACATATAGACAGACAGGAGAAGGGAGAACTAGGCAGTCATCGACACCTACAAACAGTACCCTACAACGACATCCAGTCCACACGAGCACGAACTATGCCCTATAAGAACAGTCGAATCCCAACCATTGTAAACATTTTCAACAACTCGTAAACCAGTGTGTTCACTCCCAGTCAACCTTAATTTTATAGTGTTAGTATGTTGAAATTCCATGTTAAATGAGTTTCTCCCTCCCTTGTTATTAGCTATTATATTTTGCCACTTCTGTTACCTGTATATTACTTTTCATAGATTATTATTATTATTATTATTATTATTATTATTATTATTATTATTATTATTATTATTATTATTATTATTATTATTATTATTACAGACCGACAAACAGGAGCAGGGGGACTAAGCAGCCCTCGACTCCTGACAGACAGACAAACAGGAGCAGGGGGACTAAGCAGCCCTCGACTCCTGACAGACAGACAGACAGGAGCAGGGGGACTAAGCAGCCCTCGTTTCCTGAGTGACAGACAGACAAACAGGAGCAGGGGGACTAAGCAGCCCTCGACTCCAAACAGACGGACAGACAGGAGCAGGGGGACTAAGCAGTCCTCGACTCCTGACAGACAGACAGACAGGAGCATGGGGACTAAGCAGCACTCGACTCCTAACAGACAGAGACACACAGATAGACAGGCATTAGCAGGGGTGACAAAGCAGTCCTCCTCGCCCCTGACAGACAGACAGAAGACAGGAGCAGGGTGACTAAGCAGCCGTCGCCCCATGACAGCGGTTCCCCGGGCCAGATCATTTGGGTAACATCATGCAAAGCTCCTCTAAGTCAACTGATCTTGTTCCTCAACTTCCTTAAGACGGATCATGGAGGATTACTGTGATGAGGCGCGTCCTTGTTCACGTACACACACGCACACACGCATACATACATACATACATACATACATACATGAAGACATACATTTTATTATAAATCACACACACACACACACACACACACCTTACTATCACGGCAGCTAATCGTTCTCGATCGGGTGTCAAAAAATCATAAAGAAAGTAATTCTCTGTGTCAGGACTTTTCACATTAGAATTTGAACTTGGTATCCCTAAGGCGATTATCCTTTCCCAACTTCCTAGCACACGTAGTTCTTCTCTGTGTTGGGCGGAAACACAGAAAAGATAATCAGACCAACTGATGGAGGCGACTGATTCACACACCAACACCATCCGGCGACAAAGATAAGGATAGCAAGAAAACAACAGCAAAAGAAAATATGTCGTTTTAATTCATTCGTTTTGGTCTACTGTTCTACTTCATTAACCTCTGGCGACAAGATGTAATATACAGCAGCGTTTGGAGAGATTTTCCTTACAGTAACTTTACATTGGTATTCTACTACTTTAAATGGATATGTATTAATATATGAGGAAAAATATGGGATACCAGAAAGCACAATAGTATCACATAGCGGGTATAATAGATTAGCCAACATTATAATGAAATACAGAAATACAATGTATACCACTGTCTTAATTCATGTACTATGTTCTAGTATTCATGACACTTATAGAGAGAGATAATAAATTACTGTGTACCTGAGGGCGCTATATATAACTTCTGAAACCCCTCCAGTTTGCATAATTTCCCTACACACACACACACACACACACAAACACACACACACACACACACACACACACACACATACACACACACATCACAAATAAACCGACCAATACCACAGACCTGACGTCATCTCGTAGTTCAGAGAATATGTCATTGATGCCAAATAACATTACGGTTCTAAGAAATAAACTCCATTATTATATTGCATTTTGGGGGACCTACCTGGAAGTCTAGGCTATGACCCTGATATAGTGGCGGTGAGTCACGAGGATGCACGGGGGTTACGGCCTCGTGAAACCTTCCTGTGTGTACGTTTGTGTAGAGTATATGCGTGTGTATTCATTTGTCTGTGATGGTGTATCTGTGTATAGATTGTATGGATTTGCTTGCCTGTGTGTGTGTGTGTGTGTGTGTGTGTGTGTGTGTGTGTGTGTGTGTGTGTGATTCACTTTTTTTCACTTAAGAGATGCACCAATAGAGACTTAGAAACATGCAACCCCCCCCCCCCCCCCACACTAAGAGAGAGAGAGAAAGAGAATCATTTCCTGTCAGAATGTAATGAAACGCCAGACGATGATAAGCGCCCGCATTGTCGTTATTTTTTACGTCAAGAGATGATAATCCCTCCAGAATTCGCTACTTAAAAATAATGTCGACGAAATAAACAAACAAATGGACCTCGTGAAGACTAGACACCTACGCTTATTTCTCCTGATGATTAGGTTAGGTTAGGTAAGGTTAGGTTAGGTTAGGTTCCGTTCCGATGTTTAATCATGAGGTGAAATATGCTGGGATGTCTAATCATCATGAAATCCAACAAACAATCCATGAACAAACGAACAAACAAATCCATGAACAAACGAACAAACAAATCCATGAACAAACGAACAAACAAAACCAACACAAATAGCCAAACAAATAGATAAAAAATAATAAAACATGAAGAAAAACAAAAAAATATCCATACTTACAAAAACAGACAGACAAAGGAACAAGCACCATGACCCAGGTATACGCATCGAGATAATATTTTTCCATCTTGAAACTGTTCATCGATAGGATCTTTAATTTCGCCTGTAAACACCAAGAACAAACAAACTAACGTCATTATTAACCCTGCTCGCATTCCTCCCTCAAGCTTGTTTGTTTCATCAGAATGTGGAGGACTAATCTCACCATAAGAGAGAGAGAGAGAGAGAGAGAGAGAGAGAGAGAGAGAGAGGTGGGTGGGTATGTTACTCCTTGTATAGTCTACCTGTATTGTCTGTGAATTGACAATATTACCTACAAATATAATTATTATCAGTCCGTCTCTTGTTGTACTATTACGTTCAGTTGCGGCCACAATTCCCTAAACACTTTGTATTATCTGAGATATCTACCTGTGGTTCGTATCCTTGATTAGCTTATTGCTGGTGAAAGTTGCGTTTGTACTGCAGTGGAGAGTAGAGCTAACCCCACCACTGACACCTATATTACCATGTGTCTTTACCGCTGTCACCTGTGTTCCACCGATTACCACCTCATGTTCCTTCGTGTTGATGTTTGTTATTATTAGTTGTGGAATGTCAAGTAATCCCATCTGCTAGTCACCTTGAACTAGCCGGTGTTCCCTTCAGCTGGTACGCACCTTATAATTCATGTACAGTAATTACTGTTAGATTAACTTTGTAAACTCTGTTTGCAGTTGTTTCACTGTACTTAATGTTCACACAAACACTATCTGCCTTTTCCATTCATTTACACAAGAACATTAAATTGGAGGAAACTGCAGCGGGCCCATTGTGGGCAGTCCCGTTTACACCCAACACCTATCGCTCATATATCCGCCCAACTTATATTTGAAGCTACCCAGCGTGTTCGAGTAAATAATGAAGTTTGGTAACAAATTTCACTCATCCACTACTCTATTTGCAAATCAGTGTTTACCTATCTCGCCCCTAAATCAAAATTTGTCTAATTTTAATCCATTGCTACATTGCTACCTGTGTTACATCACCTTTGTTTAATCCTGACTTTCATTTATTCACCGCGATCATATCGCCCCTCAATCTGTGTTTATACTCAAGATTCTTAATGCCTGGGTTTAGTCTTGTCATCCTCCTCGGTATGATTTCTAGGGATTCTATATCCATTCTGTAGTATGGTAACCAAAACTGAACTGCATAATACAAGTGAGGTCTCACAAGCGCAAGATATAGTTTTAGGATAACCTCGCAAATCTTGTAACTAACATTCCTTTCTATGAACCCAAGTACGTTGTTAGCTTTATTTCGAACAAATATCCATTGTTGTCTTGGTTTACGATTCATATTTATTATTACTCCTAAATCTTTCTCACAGTCGGATTACTCTATGTCAACGTTGTCCATCTGTCATCTGGTTCCTCTGTTTACATCTCCTAGACTAAGTACTTTACATCTGTTCACATTAAATTTCATCTTCCATTTTTCAGACCATGCGAAAAAAATTGTTTTATCTTCCTATAGGTTTGCGGAGTCCTCGTCAGATTTTATTACACTCCCTAATTTAGTGTCGTCAGCAAATTTACTTATGTTGCTGTCTACGCCTATATCTATGTCGTTGATGTATATAATAAATAGTAATGGTCCAAGTACTGAACTTTAGGGTACTCCACTAGTGATTTTAGCCCAATCGGTTTTAGTACCATTAATGCCGACTCTCTGTTTCCTATCCTGTAACTGTTAGGTTCTGAATAATAAGTTCTATATACAGGAGAGAACACAAACACCTGTATAGTTTTGTAGGTTCGGTTTACTGGATAAGAGTATGTACACAAAGGAGAGCAGCGGTCTCCCTGACTAGGCTCCTTGTCAACTGCTATAGACGACGTATGGCAAGTGATACATTAGCAGCTTCCATACGTCGCCAGGCACATTAATTAAGCATGTGGGATATGGTAATAACATTGCCACACGCTGCTAGCTAGGCTGAATAAATAATACATAAATGGAGCACATACATAATATACATACATGATATATAATCCAGCATACATAATATACATACACCTCCCTCCCCCCTATACGCTCATAGCAAAGTCTTGAGCGGACCTTTTCTTTTGGATCCGTTCTGAGCGTCGAGGGACTTCATCACTGGGAAGGGTATGGGACTCAACACTGGTGGCGGGGCCAGCAGAAGGCATTGTTACGGGGCGGAGAAAACGGCGGTTCCTCCACCACACACGACCACTGGGTAACCGCACCTGGTAGTCCCGTGACCTGCCGAGACCCATAACTACGCCTACTTTGTCCCAACGTAGGGAGGTCGGGTCCTGAACACGGACTTGGGTGCCGACACTCAACCTGGGGAGAGAACGGGCGTGGTCATTGTAGCGGGCGACGACGTCCTGAACACGTTCGGCGGCTCGGCGATCACAATCCTCTGTCTTGGCCTGCCACTCCTTGGAGAAGGATTGAGGGTGAGCAGGGACACAAGAACGGAGGGGGCGTCCATACAAAACCTGGGCAGGGGAGCGTCCGGTGTAGTTAGGTGTGTTGCGGAGTTCAAGAAGACCCCTGTCGAAGGCCTCGCAGTCAATGTTCCCAGAAGGGGCCACCTTAAGGATGAGGTGCTTCAGGGATTTGACAGCAGCCTCAGCGTGGCCGTTGGACTGCGGGTAATGGGGCGATGACAACACATGCCGGACTCCCCATCGGTCAAGGAACACAGCAAGGTCCCGGCTTGTGAACTGAGGCCCTCCGTCGGTTCGCAGGCGTACAGGAACGCCCACGTCACGGAAGTAGTGGCGGAACTTGCTGATGGTGGCGGCAGACGTCGTGTCATTACCGCACTTGATGACAACCGGCCAACCAGAGAGACGGTCGACGATAACGAGGAAGGACTCTCCTGACACACAGAAAAAGTCGGCCGACACAGACTCAAAGGGGCGGGTGGGGTTGTCGTCACTCATAAAGGGTTCCTGCTGCTGGCTGGGTTGTAATACGTGGCGGGGCTTACACACCTGGACAGCATTGGAGATGTCGGGGTCGATGCCAGGCCGGAACACAGTCTGTCTTGCACGCCGTTTGGTGGCCTCGGCTCCACAGTGACTGTCGTGGAGGCGAGCCGAGGCATGGAGACTTGAAGCAGCAGGGACAACTACCGAAGGAGAGGTGTCACTGGCCAGAGGTAGGGGTAGGGCGGCAGCAGGGTAGTTGCTGCTCCCTTCGTGCACCCTGTTGGCGTGTTTTACCTCGAGAATCGGTGTTGGGAAGTCCTGGGAGATGATGGCCAACTCTTGGCAATGTCTGTAGGACAGCAAAGGAGTCGGGACGCCATTATGCACATCAATCCAGGCTTGACACGACCTGTTGCCGAAGGTGACGTGTGAATAGAGTGAACCTCGGGCCGGGGTCATCTGTGAACCGTCTGCCGTAAAGCGGAGATCCTTGGGGGGCGGTCCTAGATCACTTGGAGAGAGCCCCAAGCATTGCAAATGCTGGGGACCGATGACTGTAGCATCAGCGCCGGTGTCGGGCAACATCTGAAGACGGGATGACACACCGCCGTAGGTCACGATGACACTGATGTACTGGGGGACTTTGGTCCTGGGACGCTGGGGGGAGCACACATTCCTAATGTGGCTCGAGCGTTGTCAGGAGTCGTCGTGCCTCTGATTGGAAGACTGTGGGCGGCCCTCTCTGGTGGAAGGGGGCTGAAGCTTCCGCCGACGCGGTCCCTTGGGTATGTTGGAAGGGCAACACTTGTCATAGTGGCCCAGACGACCACACACATTGCACTGGACGCGTTTGGCTGGGCACCGTACTGTGAGTGACCAGTGGCCCTTACGGTCACAACTGTTGCAGGTAGACTGAGCAGCTGGACACACCTGTGTTCCGTGCTGCTTACCACAGTTGTTGCAAAATAAACCGGGCGTGGACGTTGTGGGCGAAGGCGTAGGAACAGACTTTTGTCCTTCTTGTACCGGGACACAGCGCTTACAGCTGTAGGGGGAGCACGGATGGCAGAGGTGGCACACCTGGCAGCCTCATAGGAGCGACATATCGTCGACACATCCTTAAGAGAAGAGGAAGAGTCGAGGGAGGTGAGGCGTTGGACAAGTTCCTCGTCCTTAACACCCATCAGGATCACCTGCTTCAACTGGGTCTCCTCGCACTGCTGGTGGTGGCCTGGACATATATCTACCTCTTCCGAGGCTCTCTTAAGACGCACGTAAAAGGCATCAAAAAACTCACCCTCCATCTGTCTGCAGCTAAACAATTCCCTCCTGCGCAGAGCTTCATTCTGCTGTCCTTTGATGTGCCGTTGTAGGACGTCCAGTACCTCCTCTACAGACAGCGAAGAGGTTGGGGGTACCTGCAACGTATGTTCCAAGACACGCTGAATTTCCAAGGACAGGCACATACGCAGCTGGATGAGTTGTTTAGGCTGTGACAAACTCTGGAGATCCACCATTGTAGAATAATCAATCCACCGTCGCCGCCATTCACGAAAAGTCTGGAAATTCACATCAGGCTTCAACATGGGCGGTGTTTGAGCTGCTGCTTTAGGTGGGGCTGGGGGGTGTGAAGGAAGCATGGATGAGGTATCTGAACCAGTCAGTACCGAGGCAGTGTTAGAGCCAGGGGCTTGGTTAACAGTGAGGCGAGATATCAAGGCTTCAAACCGTTCACTGTCTTCCAATCTCCGTTGGTTGTCTCGTTCTGCCTCTGCTTGCCTTCTGTGCTCATCCGCCAAACGTCTGTGGGCTTCATCCTCGCGTTTCTCATCTCTCATAAACTTCAGTAAAGCAATTATCTCTGGAGACAACGCTCAATATTGAGGTGAGGGACTGCGCGATGTGGGGGCTGGAGCGTCGTGGCCGGCCTGGTCATCCATCTCTGCGGGGCTATCACCCGCCTGACTCATCCAGACGCTGGGTCCACGGCTACGTAAGGCATGAGACATAACTACTTCATCTGTGTACTATGTCTTAAATCAGTGTTGACCGGTCAGCCCGTCGTATCAACAAGGTTTCAGACAAAAAATTAATTAAATACACAGATAAGTAGGTTATATATATAAAATATATATAAGGAAGCCGCGCGGTCAGCGAGTGTTAGTACATGTATGTGTGTGAGTGTGTGTCCCGGGCAGTGAGAGCGGTCTCCTCGAGCTGTGAAGGGGTGTGGAGACGACGCTGTGAGGGGGTGGAGGGAGAGGCGCGGCGACTCCCAGTCAGTCCAGTTACCCTCAGGACGCGGTCAGAGGAGGGTGCACTGAACTCTACTCCCCACAAATGCCCAGAACATGCCGTATACCTTGGGAATCCTTTAGAGCAAGGTCACACATGAATGGCACGAAACACACAATGCACTAAACACTTCACAGAAAATCACTGTCACTGACACTGCTCAAAGTTGCTGAGATTCTTCGAGGAGAGGTGGGGCGCGGGAGTTGACCCAAGGCGTGGGGTCCATAGCCGGCTTTCCACAAACTTTGCGCTATCACTCGTAATTATCCAGTAAGACTACGCACTGCGCCATGTTAGGTTCTGAATAATAAGTTCTATATACAGGAGAGAACACAAACACCTGTATAGTTTTGTAGGTTCGGTTTACTGGATAAGAGTATGTACACAAAGGAGAGCAGCTGTCTCCCTGACTAGGCTCCTTGTCAACTGCTATAGACGACGTATGGCAAGTGATACATTAGCAGCTTCCATACGTCGCCAGGCACATTAATTAAGCATGTGGGATATGGTAATAACATTGCCACACGCTGCTAGCTAGGCTGAATAAATAATACATAAATGGAGCACATACATAATATACATACATGATATATAATCCAGCATACATAATATACATACAGTAACCACGTCCTACTGCATTTTAGAATACCTCCTCCAATTCCACGTGCCTCTACCTTATGTATTAGTCTTTCGTGGGGAACCCTGTCGAAGGCTTTGCTAAAGTCGAGGTAAACCACATCATAATCGTATCCGTCATGCACTGATTCAAAAACAGTAGAAAATTATGTAACACACCCTATGGTTATTAATTACGAAGCCACCGATAATAAGCAAACGTCCTTTTAGAAGAGAATAAGGGAGGGAATTTACAGATCTAATTGAACACGTGTATTACTTGTGAGATACAGAGGGTTATGTCCACTGAGGGCTGGGCACTTGGTGATCCAAATCAGAGGTGTGTGGCGGACATGGGATATGCCATCTGAGCATAAGAACATAAGAACATAAGAAACTAAGAAGTCTGCAATTGGCCGGTTGACCTGTGCATGGCAGCTCCTGTCGAGAGTTACTACCACTCTCTATCATCCATGAATCTATCTAGCCTCCTTTTAAAACTTTCCAGCGTTCCAGCACTTACTACAAAGTTGCTAAGCTTGTTCCACTCGTCCACCAACCTATTTGTGAACCAGTTCCTTCCCATCTCCCTCCTAAACCTAAACTTACCCAACTTAAATCCATTGCTATGAATCCTAGCCTGCTCGGATATTATAAGAACTTTATCTATATCGCCTTTATTGATTCCTTTCACCCACTTAAATACTTCTGTCATATCTCCCCGCACTCTTCGTCTTTCTAGGGTATGCAGGTTTAGTTTCTTTAACCTATCTTGATATGGAAGGTTTCTAAGTCCCGGAATCATTTTCGTCATTCTTCGCTGCACCGACTCCAGTGAATTGATATCCATTCTATAATAAGGGCACAAGAACTGAACTGCATAATCGAGGTGCGGCCTGACTAGTGCAAGATATAGTTGCAATAAGACCTCTGCACTCTTATTACTTACACTTCTAGATATAAAACCCAATACTCTGTTTGCCTTATTTCGAATATTAACGCACTGTTTTCTAGGCCGTAGGTAGGGGCTTACAAGTACACCTAAGTCTCTTTCACAAGTCGACTTCTCTAGGTTGATGTTGTTAAGGCTGTATACATTGACAATATTTGTTCTTCCAATATTAAGTACGCTGCACTTGCTGGTGTTGAATTTCATTTGCCATTTTTCTGACCACTCCTGCAGTTTATTTAAATCCTCCCCTGTAGTGCATTTGCATCCTGCCCTGAATTAATCTGCCGCCCTATTTTGGTGTCATCCGCAAACTTGCTTATGTTACTTCTGATCCCAGTATCTACTGTAGATCGTTTATGTAGATTATGAACAAGAGTGGGCCCAGTACTGACCCGTGGGGAACCACACTGGTTCCACAGCCCCACTCAGATTTAACACCATCTACGCTGATCCTCTATGTTTTATCGGTGAGTCATGATTTTATCTAATTTAAGACTTTCCCCTCGATACCATGTTCCTTAACTTTTCTCAAAAGCCTCTGATGCGGTACTCTGTCAAGTGCTTTGCTAAAGTCTAAGTAAATAACGTCGTAATTTTCGTCGTTATCTACGACCTCGAAGACTTTCCTTAAAAAAACGTCAGCAGATTTGTTAGACAAGATTTTCTCCTTTGTAAACCATGCTGAGAGTCATAGATTAATTTGTTTTTCATTAAATGCGATCGGATGCTATTTGCTATAATTGATTCAAGAAATTTCCCCACTACTGACGTCAAACTAATCGGCCGGTAATTTGACGCTGCTGCCCTGACTTCTTTTTTGAATATGGGTACTACATTTGCCTGTTTCCACAAGTCTGGCACAACTCCCGTGGCTAATGATTTTGTAAATAAATTTACGAGGGGTCCGCTAATCTGTTCCTTCCACTCTTTCAAAACTCGAGGGAAAATTTCATCCGGCCCTGGGGATTTGTCTTCTTTAATTTATTTATCTTCTTAGGAACATCCTCTTCTTCCTGATAGTGATATTCTTTAATTTCTCTTCTTCATTTCCCCTAAATGTCAGTTCCACCTCTGGAATTTCCTCTTGAATTTCTTCTGTGAAAACTGATAAGAAGTAGCTGTTTAGTGCTTTGGTTATTTTCTCACTATCATCGATCACTTCCCCTCTCTCTGAGTTTAAAGGTTCTACTCTGTCCTATACTATATACCTGGAAAAATTCCTTTGGGATTCGCCTTGGATTCTCTTGCTATCCTGATTTCGTTGTCCCTCTTTGCCTTCCTTACATTTTTCTTAACATTCTAGATAGTTCATTATACCTATATCTGAGCTGCTCCTCCCCTCCCTTTAATTTTTTATAAATTCCTATTTTTATTCCTATGTCATGTTTAAGTTTTTTGGTCATCCACCTTGGCTCATTCTTATTTGACCTAATCTTTTTGTATGGTATATTTTGTTCTTGTGCTTTACGTAGTATACGAGTGAATATATTATAGTCATGATCAATTGTTGTGCTGCCTGTGACCTCATCCATTCCTATGGGAGACTGACCTGATTGTTCCCAGGCGACTTCACCTAGGTACCTTCTTAACCCCTCATAATCCACTGATCGAAAGTTTGGGACTCTGACCATATTGTCATTGTTTTTCGTTTCCTAATTTAGGGTGAACCTGATTTCTCTGTGATCACTGTTCCCGAGTTCTTCCCCTATTGTGATATCTCTGATAATATTTTCTTTATTTGTTAATACTAGGTCTAATATATTGTCACCTCTAGTAGGTTCTGTAATTAGTTGTTTTAAAAAATTGCCCTGTACAACGTCTAGGAAGTCTTCAGATTCATAGTCACCTACAATGTTGTAACAGTCAATATTTCTGAAGTTGAAATCCCCATAATGCACAGGTTGTTTTATTTTGCTGCCCTACTCATTTCCTGCAATCTAATGTACTATAGGACTAGGCGTGTGTGTGTGTGTGTGTGGTTGTGTGTCTGTTCTGGCCAGCCGAAACGGCACATTCGTTTTTCATCAAATTTGGTGGAAAAATCGCAAAAAAAAAAAAAAAAATCGTACAGTGGAACAAACCTGGTCCCATATCGATGGTTTCCTTAGGAAGCCATTACATAACCATTTTATTTACGCTGGAAAACGATGCAAGTCTAAGGGCTTGGCGCACCCTCATTCGCTGTCCGTTGTCAGCCCACGATTCGTACTGCTCCCTCCTCCTCCCCCCACTTTTTTTCTTCGCTGAGTTTCATCATGCGTGTGGATGTGCAGTTTCAATGTTACCAGACGACCTTACAACTACAGTGTATACTTATTCCTGTGGGTGGAAAAGGAGAAGAGATAAAAAGATAATAACAGGAATGCATGGAGAAGATGACTACAATAGACACAGGGTGAATATAGACAGCGAAACAGACAGGAGGTTGACAAAAATAGACAGATTCATACATGCACAAATGACAATATGGCAACTAACAGGACAGGCAGACAGCTAACTGACTGGTTCACATTAGACAAACAGAGCACACGGCAACAACGGACAAGACAGACAGATATGACGACACAAAGAGTACAGACAGGCTTACATTCAAACACCACGTAGACGAACAGACAGTTGGGATGGCAAAAGACAGGACGGATAGACTTGAGACAGATTAGAAGGCATTTATAAACAAGAATAACACCAAATTGACCATAGCTGCGTCAGTGAGGGTAGGAGGTCTTTCATCCACCAGCGTAAATAATAAGACGCATTGAAAACTAACACCCTCGCATGGAAAGAACATCGATGGTCGGTCAGTCATGTGAGATGGGTCTAAAACTGACTAACGAACATGATGACTCTGATGACTTAACTCAGGTGATGACTTAAGCAGATGGTGACTAATCTAACCAGAATCAAGGTCACTTCTCTTCATAATATAATTTATCTCGGAATGATCATCGGTGATTCATAATATTTTTTTTTATGATTATAACCTCTCCTTATGGCGAATATTTCTTTAACTAATTATTCTAACCTTTATTCTATTCCTTCTTATAGTATATTAGATACTGTAAGTATCACGACCACGACCATGATTAAAACGACCAGGATCATGATTATAACAACCACGACCATGATTATAACAACCACGACTATGATTATAGCAACCACGACTATGATTATAACAACCACAACCATGATTATAACAACTACGACCATGATTACAACAACCACGAATGTGATTATAACAACCACAACCATGAGTATAACAACCACGACCATGATTATAACAACCACGAACCATGAATATAACAACCACGACTATGATTATAACAACCACGACTATGATTATAGCAATCACGACCATGATTCTAACAACCACGACCATGATTATAACAACCACGACTATGATTATAACAACCACGACCATGATTATAACAACCATGACCATGATTATAAATACTACGACCATGCTTATAACAACCATGACCATGATTATAACAACCACGACCATGATTATAACAACCACCACCATGATTATAACAACCACGACCATGATTATAACAGCTACGAACATGATTATAACAACCACGACCATGATTATAACACCCACGACTATGATTATAACAACCACGACCATGATTATAAATACTACGACCATGCTTATAACAACGATGACCATGATTATAACAACCACGACCATGATTATATCAACTACGACCATGATTATAACAACCACGACCCATGATTATAACAACCACGACCATGATTATAACAGCCACGACCATGATTATAACAACCACGACCATGATTATAACACCCACGACTATGATTATAACAACCACGACCATGATTATAACAACCACGACCATGATTATAACCAACACTACTATGATTATAACAAGGACGACCATGATTATAACAACCACGACCATGATTATAACACCCACGACTATGATTATAACTACCACGACCATGATTATAAATACTACGACCATGCTTATAACAACGATGACCATGATTATAACAACCACGACCGTGATTATATCAACTACGACCATGATTATAACAACCACGACCCATGATTATAACAACCACGACTATGATTTTTGCAACCACAACCATGAGTATAACAACCACAACCATGATTATAACAACCACGACCATGCTTATAACAACCATCACCATGATTATAACAACCACGACCATGATTATAACACCCACCACCATGATTATAACAACCAGGACTATGATTATAACAGCTACGACCATGATTATAACAACCACGACCATGATTATAACACCCACGACTATGATTATAACTACCACGACCATGATTATAAATACTACGACCATGCTTATAACAACGATGACCATGGTTATAACAACCACGACCATGATTATATCAACTACGACCATGATTATAACAACCACGACCCATGATTATAACAACCACGACTATGATTTTTGCAACCACAACCATGAGTATAACAACCACGACCATGATTATAACAACGACGACGATGATTATAACAACCACGACCATGATTATAACAACCACGACTATGATTATAACAATCACGACTATGATTATAACAACCACGACCATGATTATAACAACCACGACCATGATTATAACAACCACGACTATGATTATAACAACCACGACCATGATTATAACAACTACGACTATGATTATAACAACCACGACTGTGGTTATAACAACCAAGACTATGATTATAACATCCACGACTATGATTATAGTAACCACGACTATGATTATAACAACCACGACCATGATTATAACAACCGCGACTATGATCATAACCACGACTATGATTATAACAACCACGATCATCTGGAAAACGATGTCGCTGTATGCTGTCAGCCGGACAGCGGTTGCGCGCTAGGCAAGCACAAGGGTTCGAACTTTCAAGCCTCAGTAAACTGTACCACCAGATTCGCCACCGGGCACGAAGTACCCATGATCATTTGTCTTATATATTATAGGAATAGCCGTGTGTCTGTGTGTGTGTCTGTTCTGGGCAGCCGAAATGGCGCAATCGTTTTCCATCAAACTTGGTGGAAAAATCGTAAAAAAATCGTAGAGTGGAACAAACCTGGTCCCATGTCGATTTTTTTTAGGAAGGCATTAATTAACCATTTTATTTACACTGGAAAACGATGTCGCTGTATGCTGTCAGCCGGGCGGTGGTTGCACGATAGCCAAGCACAAGCTTTCGAACTTTCGCGCCTTGGTAAACTGTACCACCGGACTCGCCACCGGGCACGAAGGGCCCACGACCACTTGTATGGTCTGAGCTGCTTCTTTCCCAAGGCTTTTGGACCTCTAAATTACTCCCATAATTAGTTTTTCTCTTTCTTCCGCAATTTCTACCCATTCAGATTCGGTTCCCATTTCACCCTTTGTTGAATTATTAATACAATATATTAATGTATTCCTGACGAAGAGTGTGACCCCTCCCCCCTTCCTACCTTCCCTGTCCTTGTGAAAATGGTTGTACCCTTATATGTGGTACTCTGATAAAAAGTTTTTGCTCGCCAGACTCATCCAAGTTTCGGTAATTGCTATGACGTTACATCCTCGGTACATACAACTGCTCTCAGTAAGTCTATTTTAATTCTAACGCTCCTACTGTTTGTATAGTATACATTTAAACCTACCCTTCCCTGGTCCTGAGTAACCAATTTTACTCCCCCGGACCTGCTTGTTTTTTGACTCCCACTTACCCCGACCTCTCTCTACTGGCGAACCCCCCCCCCCCCCCTCCCTTTGGAGTGACAATTTCGCTCTCCAAGGATGAAGACAACGTCTTTACCCTCGCGAGAGACAAATGTACTCCGTCACGACTGGACAGGTAGTTGATGCCATAGAATGGTTGCCAGTTATCAATGAACACCCAACCATTGCTTGCACAATGTTTTTCCAGTCGGCAATTTATAGCAATTGCCCTGGACAGCCGTTCACCGCCAACTCCTCTTCTAGGCAAGACACCACATACTATCTGGATCCCTCCCCTATCTCTAACCTTCCCTAGCGCCTCCCTATACCTCTTGAAAAGTTCCTCATTCCTAACCTTTCCTATGTCTTTACCTCCTACACTAAGACACACTACTGGCTTGGTACCCTCCCCTGACAAGACCCTATGTATCCTCTCAGCTACCTGCCCTATCCCAGCCCCAGCAAAACACACCCTAGTCCTACATTTACTATCTCTTGCACAAAAAGTCCTATCTAAAAACCTCACCTGGCTGTCGCCAACTACCACGACCTTACCACTGGGCAGGGTTTGAACAACTGCCCTTTTCCCTCCTGGCACCACACCGTCCTGTCTCTTCTCTTCCCCGCCAGCCTCCTCCAACACCTGGTAGGGGTTACTGCACTCCACACCCTGGTCAGCTTTCCTGGGTTTGACCCTAGTCCCCTTGGAAACAACCACTCTCCACGCCTGCTCCTCCTTCGCAGGATTTCAGTCCTGAGGGCTTGGTTCTCCCCCTTTAAAACGCCTATCTCTCTCCTCAACTGCTCCAGCTGACTTAACAGAGTGGCCAGGGGGTCGTCTTTCCTCACACACACTGTCCCTCTGCCCCCACAACACAGCGATCCACGGCGGCCATTTCCTATGGTCACTAACACAAGCACTTAGGGGCACGTCCTTCTCCAAGCTAGGTCAGGCAGCGTCTGTGGTCAGGTAGCGTGGGAAGGAAGTGATAAGGTATTCTTAGTTGTTGTTTATCTAGTTAATTCGGGCAGCGTAATTTATATATTTACTACATGTAGATTGCCCATACTTATATAAGTACTACTGTAAATATATTGGCAGAGGCTATTACACTTTTCATTATATACTTATTTGGATTTAGAACATGAAGAGCAACTTTATATAATACAAAGGCGAACTGTATAAATAAATGTAATAATTACTGTAATTTTCCTTGACTACATAGTCTATTGATGCACTCAAAATTTGGAGAAACTGGGCACACTTAAGAATCAATAACTTCGAAGTGTATTTTGGAGGTTCTGTAAGAGTTACAACTCAAATCATCCAATCCTAACCTGAACGGAACTTACCTGGCTTCAGACCTAATATGACCCGACTTGACCCGAACATTTTGTGATAACTTAGTACCTAAAGTGAATCGTAAGTCGAGTCTTACCTATGACGTCATTAGGTCCCTAAGATCAGGTCAAAGGTCAAGGTCATGCAGTCACTTAGTTAATACTTATGGACGATAATAACAAAGTAGACCGAGGGGTCTTGACATGTTTATAGAGTGATGCGTCATACACAGAGGCGTCATTATCTCTTTATGCTCCTAAAGGTCAGACAAGGTCAGGGTCAGCACTTTAAGGTATATATTAAACCGTAGAAGTGTGAAATTAATCTCTATGTGTTCTTAAGAGATATTTCACCCAATACATCATACCCTGAGACAGTCTTGTATGTTTGAGGTCATAAAGTCAAAGCTCAAGAAGGTTAGTAGCTTTAACCAGTCCACAAAATGTGGCATTAGCCTTCATGTCTCCAGTGAGCAATATACCACCATTTATCATACCCTTGGACTCTGTTATGTCATTGAGGTCAAAATGTCAGAGGTCACGTCAAGGATCACGTGTTTATGACTCAGTGGGAGCCTGGCATGACCTACGATGGAGTGTAGTCTACGAGGAATTAAAAATGGGAGGTGAAATGAGCGTTTATTGCCGACACCGAGAGACTGATTGCCTCTAGAGAGTGCCAGGGATGAAAAATTGGCATTTGACTTCAAGTTCGCATCATATGAGGTGATATAGAGTAATATAAGTTTGCAGTGGCTATTGACGTTTTTCAGTTTAATATTGTTAATTAAAGGTAAAGTTGAAGGTTCTCATATTAGTACAGATATTGCTTCAGGTACAAATGCTAGTACAGGTACAGATACTAGTATAAGTAAAAAATAATAAAGACACTAGAATAAGTACAGGCACATATACTAGGACAGGTACAGATGCAAGCAGAGGTACAGACTCAAATGCAGCTACGGATACAACAACAGGTAAAAGTGCAAATGTAGAAACAAACACAGACAGAAGAACAGGTACAAACAGAGGTTAAATACACATGAAATTGCACACATAATTTGATTTCTTATACCCTGAGTATTGATATTGACTAAATAAAAACCTTTTTTTCTAATACGTTATCTCAAAATAAGAACCTCGATATTGTCTCAGACTCAGGAGGTCAATAACGAGAAGTATATTAATTGAAGACTTGAGGGTGATGCCAACTGCTGGAATCTTGACCTGAACTTTGACCTCTCCACTATAAAGACGTAAGCATAGTGAGCATAATTTGAAAATTTATTAAATATAGTTAGTTACACAGGTAGTTTGGCAGTTAGTTACACAATTAGTTATAATTAATTTGACAGTTAGTTACAGTTAATTACAGTTTGTTACACAGTTTGACAGTTAGTTACAGGCCATGCACAGGCCAACCAACCAATTGCAGACTCCTTATTTTCTTATGTTCTTATTTTCTTATGTTAATTTGACAGTTAGTTACACAATTGCTTATTAGTTAGACTGTTAGTTACACAGTTACTTAGTGAGTTAACTGTTAGTCACACAGTTAATTAGGTAGCTAAATAGACAGTTAATTAGATGGTTTCTTTTGCCAGTTACTTAGAGAATCCTTTGAACATTTATTTAGTCAGCCGGTTTGTTTTTCAGTTAATTAGTTGGCTAGTTAGTTAGTTATACAGTCAGTCAGTCAGTCAGTCAGTCAGTCAGAAAGTCAGTCAGTCAGTCAGTTAGTTAGTTAGTTAACAGGAAGTTTCAGATGACATTGGTCGCCCAGCTCACGTGCTGCTGTCAGACTTTAGTTTAGTTCCTGGTAGGTGGGGAGGATCTTGTCTCCAGGGGTCAGGGGCGATGCTCCGAGTCAACAGGAAGAGGGAGACTATGACCGGGTAGGTATATATACAGTACAGTAAAACGGAAAGGGAGAGGAGAGAGAGAGAGAGAGAGAGAGAGAGAGAGAGAGAGAGAGAGAGAGAGAGGCGTCACGGAGTCTGGTGTAAAAAGAACACGCTAGAAACAAATAAGTAAATAAAAAATACAAAAAATAAATAAAATAGAGAAAGATACAAGCATCAGACTCGTAAACTGATCTTCTTATTGTATTGGTCTAAGGACTTTCAAGTGAGTCAGCCAAGCTTCTTCACCTTCAATAACCATCGTATATACGTATCGGGCAATGTTTGATTACAGTTTAAGTTAAATCTGTCACCCAGTATATTTTACCTTCGTTTATTCAGTTTAGTGTTTGCCTTTCCTGACCTAGCCGATGGAATGTGTTTGTCGAGTGTGAGGGATATTTTTGTGTTGGTAAGGTTTAATAGGTAATGCTTGATTGATTCTTGATTCCCCGTGTTTTATTTTTTGTTTTGTTTGAATAACTAGAGGTTGTTTTAATTCTTTCTTCATATAAATTTTATCCTTGCTATATCATCCGTCATTAAATCATCATACAATCTAGAAATCATACATGATCCACCTGGTTATATGTGGGGTTTTTTATCATGTCATCCACTCATCCTACATTATTATTCAACAACAATCATCCTCACAGTTAACATCCTGAACGTTATCATTCAGATATCGTGACTATCCCATCTCTTTCATCCTCCTCACAGCAGTTTTTAGCAAAAGTCTCACGAAACACACACACACACACACACACACACACACTTTTTATTTATAGTCTGCCATTCACCAGTCGGCTCAACGTTGTAAAAAGTCTCCTCCACAAACAGCAAAAAAGAACTCATTTCAGCTAATCTATTCTAGCGTAGTTTGCACTTCTGAGTTCTTGTTTGCTTGTCAATAAGAAAAATAGTATTCTTTTTTCTCATTATCTACAACGATAATTTACACATATGAACACAATACCGTAAAGGCGTCAATTTTCTCTTTTTTTTTATCCTTGAGATGAAGATAAATCGTGGAGTGTAAATATTATAATTCACTGAAGCCTTGATAACAACATCGAGGGGTCCTGTTGAGGTATAATAAAGCCTTGTAAGTGAATATAGTACCAAGAAATTTAATAAGATTTTGTATGGGTAGCTAATTGGTGTAAGTTTGTTATTAATTAAAGAAAATATTTATTACTGCTCATAATAATAATAATAATAATAATAATAATAATAATAATAATAATAATAATAAACACCGTACGTTTATTACATCTTAAGACTTTTTTCCCGGACTAATACTTACGATAGACCTGAACATTAGCTCCCACTCCCAGCTACTTTCACCTGACGATTAAATTTCCTAATGTTAAGTTAGATTAAGTTAGCTTTACGTAAGGTTAGGTTATGTTAGCGTTGATTTGGTTAGGTTAGGTTACGCTAGATTAGCATTAGGTTAGGTTAGGTTAGGTTAGGTTAGATTAAGTTATCATTAGCTTAAGTTAGGTCACCATTAGGTTAAGTTAGCCTAAGATTAGGTTAGCATTAAGTTAGAATAAGAGAGTATAAGGGTGGTTAATCTTTAGGTGAAATAAGCTGGGGTGTCTAATCTTCATGTAAGCCAAAAATACATAGCCAAGATACTCCCTATAATCTGTCACCTAAGCTTTCATTGGTACAGTAGTGCTAAAAACAGGAGTAGAATTAACTGGGCTGAGAAAATACCACGCTCTAAGGGCCATAAGGGTGAAAATAGCGTCTCAGGCTCTATGTATATCTCGTAGGGTAAAAATAAAGGCGTTCATAAAGAAGACATGAATAATATTCACACATGTTTTACAAATATTAACAGCAATACACATTTATACTGAACAACAACAACAACTGCAACAACAACAACAACTGCAACATCAACAACTGCAGCAACAACAACAACTGCAACAATTGCAACAGCAACTGCGACTGCAACAACAACTGCAACAACAACAACGACTGCAACAATTGCAACAACAATTGCAACTGCAACAACAGCAACCGCAACAACAACACCGACAACAACAACTACAACAACTGCAGCAACATCAACAACAACAATAGCAACAACAACAACAACAACTGTCACAACATCAACAACAACAATAACAACAACAACAACAACTGCAACAACAACTGCAACAAAAACAACGGCAACAAGAACAAGAACAACAACTGCAACAACAACAACGAGAGAGTTTACATTCCTCTGTGTCTTTCATACATCAATAATGTTCTTATAATCCTACCTGTAACATACATATTATAACATGGTACTCGGTAATGGGTCTCTCTCACGTCATAACTTGTGCACAAATAGTTATGGTCTGTTGTTATGTGTCACTTTACTTGCAACAATATTTGACGTTTATTATTATTATTATTATTATTATTATTATTATTATTATTATTATTATTATTATTATTATTACAAGAATTATATATTTTATTGGTATTCTGTGATAATCTCTTCAGAGGAAATAAGTGACGATACTTCAGAGGAAGGGTGACGATAGCACAGAGGTCAGGGGAGAGGTGACGATAGTTCAGAGGAAATGTGAAGATAGCTCTTATTGGTATATCCATCCACGTTATTTCCAGAGATAAAGGATTTCTAAATGTAATTAATTTCTGGAGAAAAAATATATAATTAAAAAATAATAATAATGAAAGAGTTTCCCCGGAGAGCTGCTGGAAAAAAGAACTGAAGCCTCCGGTGGCAATTATGTCGGCAAATATATATTTTTTTCCTCTCTTGAGCTTCAAAAGACCATCTTACATCTTACACTAATGATTTTTAATTCATTAGGGGGATAAAATATTTTAAATCGCTGTTGTATAAAAACTCGTAAAATTAGGAATGTATATATATATATATATATATATATATATATATATATATATATATATATATATATATATATATATATATATATATATATATATATAATGGTTGCCCCTTGTGCAACGAGGATGGCCGACCCAAGGGCCACCAAGGAGTGAATTTGTTTAAGGTGTAGAAGCTGTCGCTAACACAACAACCACACCCTGAGTTAACGAGTTGCATGATCCAGCGTCAAAGAATAGTCCGAGAAGACCGGACAACTGTCCAACTGCACTGGCTAACCATTACCCTGGAACATGATCCGCAAATTGATTAACGTTCAGGTTCGCAATTATTGCTGGGTAGACAGAGGCAAATGACGTAAGAAACTTGCACATAGTTTCACCCTGCTAGAGGATCGAACCCGGGTCCACTCGCTTCCGAGGCGAGGATACTGACCATTACATCACAGGTCACCAGGAATATATTTTGCAGTGTTGACACACCAGTGAGGCATACATGTTAGTGGGTCAGGATAATGTGACCTACAGTATACTGTATAATATGAATCTAACAGTTTATGTTGCAGTGGCAATATAAGTGATAGATATATTCATTCTTAATTTTTTTGTTCAAATATTAAAAAAAAGATGGCAATGTGTCTTTAAGTACTCTATAAGCGACAATGAATGTATTTTCGTTTATTAGAAAATATAATATTTTCTTATATATAATTTTATTACTGTTGATGATCAAGTTCATTAACAAACTGTGTAAAGCTGAGATAATTAGAATAAAACACCAAATATTTACGGTGCGAAAATTAAGATGTTTTATATTTCAAGTTGTATTTATTGACATCAGTGACTGCAACACCGTAAAGCTCATATATTAATTTTATGGCTGAAACTCCGGCATGCTGGTAATTTGTTGCTAGAGGGAAGTGATTTATGTTCAGTTATTAGTCAGGAACATAATTTTGTTTAAGGTTAATGATTTCTGATGATCCAGTGGGAGTTGTTGCTAAAATGGGAATAATTTGCTGCACATTAATATATATTTTTTCGATTATAGGTTATTAAACACCGTTCATTAGATCTTAGTTTTTGGTGCTTCAACTGTCAGGGTTATTAAACATCATTCACTAGGTCTTAGTTTCTTTCAAATGTTTTTAAAATTTGGGTTGCCTCAAAATTTTACCATAAAGGCTGCATAAATTACCAGTTTTGTTGTCAATCATTCTAGCGTTTAATATATACACAACACACAGACACATTGAAACAAAAATTTATTATTTATAAACTCTCAGTTAAATTCACTTATATTACTTCTATAATAATTTTCTAATTATATTATCCTATTTTTAGTTTTGGTTATTTCTGTATAAGATTTCCTAATGTCTCTTTTTACCTCCTGAGAGGATAAAGATCATTTCACATATCATCATTAGAATTCTCCCTCAAGCCTCTGGGTGTTATTCATACCTACAGCGAGACTCATTCTTCAGTTCCCGTGTTTATTTAGCTCAGCAGCTGTGTTTGTCTTCGCTGCGCCCCACTGTTTCTTTATATCCCTCGTATTGTGTTCACTATTCTGCTCCAGCCTGAGGGACAGTCGCGTATGAAAGAGTTGTTTATCATCCTTGGAATATACATTTATTGTTGAGCATGAAACACATTTTTTAATAAGACTCTTGGCAAATGAGGCCTCTGACCCTACACCTACCTCCTCCATCACCTCGAGCCTTCACAAAACCACCGCAACAAGTCAGCTAAAATAAAAAAGCTAGCTAATTAGACTATGGAAACTTCAACTTTGGATACTTGTTGACGAAAAAGCAAATGAATGAAAGTCAAGGAACGAAACGAGAAACAGAGTTAACCCTCACCAAGAAAGAAAATCAGACAAATAAGTTCCAGAATATACCGGGTATGTCTCGAAAACTTTTAGAAAAAAAACAAAAACAAGAGACCAAACTTGAAATGTAGAAACTTAAAACTCTTGAAAACAGAGTCAAACTCATTAAGGTCGTTTGTAAAGGCTTTCCTCACACGTTAAAGCATCAGTCTACTGGCGGCGGTCACACCTTGATGACTTCTAAGGTTCCCCTAATTTAGCTACTGTTATGGTGGCTTAAAGTTTTAATGGTGCTGCATTGTACTTGAGGTAGAAAGTTTAGATTAATTTCACGGATTATTAAAATGATCCACTGAGTATGGGAGAGAGACAGAGTTAAGGCGGCGCTGTTTCTCTCCCTGGGTAATGAGAAGTCTACACATAACAAAACAACAACGAAAAGAAAAAGATAAATATATAATCAATGCACATATGGATAATATATATATATATATATATATATATATATATATGTATTTCTTGTAATAAATATGCATCTATAATTTTTTAAATTTCCAAATTAATCAAATCTTCCTCGTTTCTAAACGTAACGTGTAAATAGATTTGGGGAAGTAATACAGTATATACAGTTACGGTCTATAATCAAATGTGTATTTCTCTTAACTTTAATTGGTTCATGTTTAGTGTATAGTCAAATATATAACAATCTGTTAAAAATACTCGGTAGTTGGGGGACTGTAATACACTATAACAATACACAGACAACCTTCTCGCATCTTCTGCTCTTTGCCCTTTGTTTCCCCCTTCTTCTATATACAGTAAATTAACATCCTCAAGTGCATCTCTCGTTTCCTTAAAATCGTTTCTTCCTTTCCTTTTTATCACTCCAGGTACCGCTCTGCATCTACTCATTTTCATTTCTCTTGTAATTAACTAACCCTTTTCACGCCACAAGACAATGGTTATGTGTACAAGACAAATATCACTTGGATGAGAATACCACAATCTTAACCTTCTGAATTATTTGGTTGGTTAATTGAAATTAGAATTGTTCTCTCTGGTATAAAAATTGATAACACTGTCAAGAGAATACTGCCCCAAGTAATGGCCAGCCGCTCCTGCACTTACAAAAGCTCTCTCGTACGAATTGCCACTTGCAGCGAATTAGCACAAGTTATGCATCCTCACCTACCGTCGTCCTCTGTTATAAATTTGAGTCTTCTGTCTCGGGTTTTTAACGTTGATTCTTTCTTGTGTCAAACATTACTGTCGTTTCCTTCAGTGTACCAAGGCTCCGTTTTTAAGTTACAGTTCATTATCACTTGATCCCATTGTCTACCAGTGTCACTTCATTGTCTTCCTTTCCACATTTTTCTCTTCCCTCCCACGACATGACCCCTTCATCTCTCGTTACACTTGCACTTTAACTCTCCTCCACTTCATAAACCTCCCCCCCTTCCATTCACCACTACATTAACACTCTTCGTTGACCACCCCTTTCCTCTTCCTTGATAAATTACACCCTTTCGTGGAAATCTAGCTCCCCATTCTTCCTCTCCACAGAAACTTAAAGTCCTTCCCCCCTTAACATCATTTCTACATTATAATAAAAAATCACATCTTCTATATGGGACTACGATAGCCTTACCTGCCTTTAAGCAGTAATATAATATATATGGAGAATATTAAAACATTCCTTCACCTTCCCAAGATAATTAAGGGTAATCTTTTGCTCTCTGGCTGGTTACCCAACACTCCCTCATCTCTGTCAACAACATGTGAGCGTCTTTGTCTCACACTGTAAATATTAATCAGGCATCTTCCCTCCTTCCAAACAATGATTGTGATTCACTTTCTTCCCCTTTCTCCCTTCCATTACACTCGGAGGTTTTTTTTTGCCTTCCGACCACATTAATTCCACCTACTTTCTTCCTGCCTCTAATAACATCATTTCATTTTCTTTTCCCCTGGACAGTATAATAGCCAAGTGTGTGTAAACTATGTCCTAGGGAAGTGCCTCCACCATAAGCAGGTAAATTATACCACACGACTGTTTCCTCCAGCCAAGCTGACGGCAGCGCTCAGCCTGTTGTAGTATATGGAGGGTAAAGTAACCCAGTTTCTGGGGAAACACGTCCATACTCTGCTGCTTAGTTTGAAATGTTTATCTTTAACAATTGTTGTTGTTTTATGCACATGGAAATCCTAAGCTAATACTATTTTTCATACTCTCTGCTTCGTTCATAAGTTCGAATTATCACGATGGCCACTTTAACTAAAAGTACTTCGTTCATAAACTCGAGGCATAATGATAAAGCTCATTATAAGAAGCTGCACCCAGGGTGTCCATTATCTTGTATATGAACAACGAAAAGCTGTTAACTATCTATAAATTTCCTTTAATGTACAAAGAAGTGTTCGTAAATTTTATTGACTATTTTTTACGTTGTCATTCATTATTTTACATTATATTTTAGTTATCGTTTTCATTTTAATTCGATGGATTTATATACAAATGATTTATAGTCATACTAGACAACTCTTTTCCCTCGGCTGACAGCGACAGCGTCAGGAAAGGCAGATGACTATGAGACAAAAGCATTCATTTTCCTCCTGGTGACAGCGGCTG
>CAUDMG010002478.1:2055000-2067500 GCA_958450375.1 Homarus gammarus | reverse complement strand
GCGTAATCCAGGTGTAGTCTGACAAACGCAAGATACAGTTTTAGGATGACCTCGCTAGTCTTGTAACTAACACTCCTTTGTATGAACCCAAGTACTTTATTAGCCTTGTTACGAGCAAAAACACATTGTTTACTTGGCTTGAGGTTCCTACTTATCATTACTCCTAAATCTCTCTCGCAGATGGATTTCTCTATGGCATCGTTGTTCATCTGGTATCTGGTTTCCCTGTTTACATCTCCTATACTGAGTACTTTACATTTGTCCACATTGAATTTCATCTGCCATTTTTCAGACCGTTCGAAAAATTTGTTTAGATCTTCCTGTAGTTTTGCGGAGTCCTCGTCAGATTTAATAACACATCCTATTTTAGTGTCATCAGCAAATTTACTTATGTTGCTGCCTATGCCGATATCTATGTCGTTTATGTATGTAATAAATAATAATGGTCCAAGTACTGAGCCTTGGGGAACTCCACTTGTGACGTTGCTCCAGTGGGACTTAGTGCCATTAATGCTCACTTGCTGTTTCCTGTCCTGTAACCACGCCCTAATCCATTTAAGGATGTTACCTTTGATGCCATGTGCTTCTACCTTTCTAATTAGTCTTTTGTGAGGGACTCTGTCTAAGGCTTTGCTAAAGTCGAGATATACCCTATCATAATTGTGCCCCTCGTCCATCGATTCGAAAACTGATGAAAAGAATGTTAATAGATTAGTTAGACAAGAACGTCCGCTTGTGAAGCCATGCTGGGAATCATTGATCAATCCGTGCTTCCCAATGTGATTTCGTATAGAGTTTGAAATGATTGCTTCCAGTAATTTGCCTACTATTGATGTTAGACTGATTGGGCGGTAGTTAGAGGATAGTGATCTATCCCCCTTCTTGAAAATCGGTATTACATTCGCTATCCTCCGGGATTCTGATACTACACCTGTTTTTATGGACATGTTAAACAACTTTGCTAAGGGCACACGAAGCTCTTCCTTACATTCCTTTAATACTCTGGCAAATATCTCATCGGGACCAGATGACTTATTAGGCTTTAGTTTGTCTATTTGCTTACTAACATCGTTACTAGTCACTACTATCTCGCTTAATTTGTTTTCTTCATTATCTCTGAATAGAGTCGGTGCCTCGGATATCATGTTTAAATTTTCAGTGGTGAAAACTGTTGAAAAATATTTATTCAAGTTAGTGCTCATTTCTCCGTCGTTATCAGTGAGCTCGCCGGTATCTGACCATAGTGGTCCAATCTTTTCTCGTGTTTTAGTTTGATACTTTTGGTAGAATCCTTTGGGGTTTGTCTTCGCCTCCCTTGCTATCCTTACCTCATTATTCCTCTTGGCTTTCCTTATCTCGGTTTTAACCCTACTCGCCAATATCTTATAATAATCCTGGAGGTAAATTTCGCCAAGCTTTATCCTTCTACCTATAGCCTTCCTTTGGCCAATGATGGTTTTAAATAATTGCTTATCCATTTAGGGTCATTGTTGTCTGATCTGAGTTTTTTGTCTGGTATGTTCTGCCTTTGTGCATTAAGTAACTCATTATTTAAATGGTCGTGGAACTCGGCAATCTCCGATCTCGTTATCAGGTCTGAGTCATCTGTCAGGTTCACAGCCAAGTGCGACACCCCCTCTCTCAGCTGCCTCATTAAACTGTCAAAGTTTGCCCTTCTGAAATCTGGTACTTCAGTGGAATTTTCCTTACGTCTGCCCTGAAAATCTAACTGGAATCTAATTTCTTTGTGATCGCTGTTTGCAAGTTCGTTCCCTACCTCGACATTGCTAATGAGGTTTTCTCTGTTCGACAGAACTAAATCGAGTATATTATTACCCCGTGTGGGTTCGTTTATATGTTGACTTAGGAAACAGTCCTGGATCGTCTCTAGAAAATCCTCTGATTCTGAGTTACCCGTAAGGTCAGTCCAATCTATTTGGCCAAGGTTAAAGTCGCCTACTATACAGACTTTGTTGTGTATGGAAGCCCTGCGCATTTCATCCCAGATAAGGTGCTCATTGACTCTATCAAGATTGGGAGGTCTATATATTACTCCTGTGATTAATTTTTCCCAACCATCGCTTAATTGTATCCAAATTGTTTCTGTATTCCGCTCAGTTTTTATTTCCTTATTTATTTCACACTTCACATTATCCCTGACATAGATTGCTACTCCGCCTCCTTTCCTGATCTGCCTATCTGTATGGAACAATTTGCAACCCGCAATTTGGTAATCGACCGGCAACTCACGTGAGTCTACAGTAGGTTGATCCATGTTTCAGTGAATGCTATTATATCGATTTTTTCGGTACATACAAAGCCCCTAATATCATCCATTTTGTTTCTCATACTTCTACTGTTCGTGTGGTAGACATTTAAGTTAGTCGTGTCCTGAGTCCTCCCTTTACCGCGTTTAGTTTTAAACTCCCTGTTTAATTTAGTTTTGTTATCATTCCTAACACTATTTCCCTGTAATCTTTTACTTTGTTTACCCGCTCCCACTGCAGTTTCCCCCACCCCCGTGCCCATATGTTCCCCTCATAGTTTAAAGACTTCGATATCCTTTGAACCGCCCACTCTAGAGACCCAGCCAGGGTTGCCACCCCATCCCGAGACAGGTGCACCCCATCCCTAGCATAAAGGTCCCTTCTGCAGTAGAAGTTGTCCCAGTTGTCAATGAATGGGACAGATATTGAATTGCAATATCTGTCAAGACGGTTGTTGACACCAACCACCCTTGACAACCATTCACTGCCAACTCTCCTTCTAAGCAGGACACAGCATATGATAGGGATCCCTCCCTTAGACCTAATACGATCTAAAGCTGCCTTGAACTTATCAAGAAGCTCCTCTCTCCTACACCGGCCAATATCATTGCCTCCTGCACTGAGGCAGATAATAGGTTTGTTCCCATTACCAGACAAGATATTGTCCATCCTGTCAATTATATCCCCCACCCCAGCTCCTGGCAAGCACACCCTCCTCCTATTTTTGTTTTTACCACAAAAGGCCCTGTCCATGTACCTTACCTGTGAGTCACCAACAATTATAGTTTTTATACCTTCCTCATCATCCCTTTCCCTGACTGTACTAACGTCCAATTCGTCTATCAAGTGACTGAACGAGTTGGCACACTTAGCTGTTGTTGTTGTTGTTGTCGCATCCTTGGTGTATTTCTTCACCACCAGTTTCGTCTTCCCACTCCTCACAACCCTCCACTCACTTGAGTTTTCGTCAGACACTGGCTTTCCCTGTCCCTCCTCCCCTTTTAACCTCGCCAGCTCTTCCTTTAATTTCAGGTTCTTCAACGTGGCCCTCTCAATTTTTTCTTTGCCCTTGCCAATTCTTCCATGGATCCACTCCAGTTTGGTCAACAAACTCGCACACCCAAAACCACACAAAGCACTGGCCATATCTGATAATTATCCCTCGGGAGCTAACCCTGCCGTGACCTTTCCCCTTGTGAGGGAAGGAACAGGGGTCGAGGATGTGACAAATAAGGGATGGAGGAAGAGAGAACAGGAGGTTAATGGAGAGGGAGAGAGAGATGAGAAAGACAGAGAAAAGTATGACACACACACACACACACACACACACACTACATCCTTGACCACCGAAGGGTCAAGACGTACCTAGCGCTCCTCTGGCAGCAGCCAGGTCAACTGTTATGTTGGCCCATACCAACTCCCTCCCCTGAACCCATCCTCCCTACCGGAATATCCACAAGTTCTCGCCAGAAGTTACGATTTCATTTAGGACGGAATGAAACCAGTGTTGAATAGTGGTGAACAGTGCTTAAGTCAGTGAAAAACAACTCAACAGTGACAGCTGAGTCGTACCGAAACTAACCTTCACACAGTGAGGTCCCAGGTAACCAATGATAATTGCCCATGAGACTCAACAACACCAGCTATGTGTTAATCCATCCACGATAGGGAGGCCTGGGGCCACACCTCACTTACTTGTGTGAGTGAGGTCCTGTGACACCAGACCACGTGGTGTCCCCATGATGCTACAAGACCAAGTAGTGAATGAGTTGCTACAGCATCATATGAGGTTCCTCATAACACCATCTGCGAGGGAATTACTACACCACGTGAGGTCCCTCATAACACCATCTCTGAGGGAATTACTACACCATGTGATGCCCCTCATAACACCACCTGTGAGGGAATTACTACACCACACCAAGCCCCTCATAACACCATCTGTGAGGGAATTACTACACCATGTGATGCCCCTCATAACACCATCTTGAAAAAACCAAGGACTGTTTCCTAAGCCAACATATAACCGAACCCACCCGGGGTAATAATATACTCGATTTAGTTCTGTCAAACAGAGAAAACCTCATTAGTTATGTCGAGGTAGGGAACGAACTTGCTAACAGTGATCACAAAGAAATTAGATTCCAGTTAGAATTTCAGGGCAGCCACAAGGAAAATTCCACTAAAGTCCCAGATTTCAGAAGGGCAAACTTTGATAGTTTGAAGAGGCAGCTGAGAGAAATGGGTATCACACTTGGGGGTGAATTACATGACCTCACATGAGGTGACCGCACACAATGTACCCACAGAGGGCGACCTCACCTTACCTGGAGACCTGATGGTTGAGGATGGCCTAATAACGAGATTTGAGGTTGCCGAGTTCCACAACAATTTAAATAATGAGTTACTTATTGCACAAAGGCAGAACATACCATACAGAAAACTCTGATCAAACAGCAATGACCCTAAATGGATAAATAATTTTCTAAAGAATATTATCGGACAAAGGAAGGCTATAGGTAGGAGAATAAATCGTAGTGAAGTTTACCTCCGAGATTATTATAAGGTATTGGCCGGGAGGGTTAAGCCCGAGATAAGTAAAGCAAAGATGAATAATGAACTACAGATAGCAAGGGAGGCGAAGTCAAAACCCTAAGGGATTCTATCAAATGCATCAAACTAAAACACGAGAACAGATTGAACCAATACAGTCAGATACTGGTGAGCTAACTGACAAAGGCGGAGAAATGAGCAATAATTTGAATAAATATTTATCAACAGTTTTCACCACCGAAAGTTTAAACATAATACTCGAGGCACAGACTCTATACAGATATAGTGACTAGTAAAGATGTATGTAAGCAAATAGACAAACTAAAGCCTAATTAGTCACCATGTCCAGATGAGATATTTGCCAGAGTATTAAAGGAATGCAAGGAAGAGCTTAGTATGCCCTTAGCAAAGTTGTTTAATATGTCATTAAAAACGGGTGTAGTACCAGAATCCTGGAGGATAGCGAATGTAATACCAATTTTCAAGAAGGAAGATAGATTACTATCCTCTAACTACCGTCCAATCAGTCTAACATCAATTGTAGGCAAATTACTGGAAGCAATCATTTCAAACTCTATTCGAAATCACCTGGAGAAACACAAGTTGATCAATGATTCCCAACGTGGCTTCACAAATGGGCGTTCATGTCTAACTAATCTATTAACATTCTTTTCATCTGTTTTCGAATCAGTGGACGAGGGGCACAATTATGATGTGGTATATCTCGACTTTAGCAAAGCCTTCGATAGAGTCCCCCACGAAAGACTAATAAGAAAAGTGGAGACTCATGGCATTAAAGGAGATATTCTAAAATGGATTAGGGCGTGGTTACAGGACAGGAAACAGCGAGTGAGCATTAATGGCACTAAATCCCATTGGAGCAATGTCACTAGTGGAGTTCCCCAAGGCTCAGTACTCTGACCACTATTATTTATTATATACATAAACGACATAGATATCGGCGTAGACAGCAACATAAGTAAATTTGCTGATGACACTATAATGGGGCGTGCAATTAAATCTGAAGAGGACTCGGCAAAACTACAGGAAGATCTAAACAAATTTTTCGAATGGTCTGAAAAATGGCAGATGAAATTCAATGTGGACAAGTGTAAAGTACTCAGTATAGGAGATGTAAACAGGGAAACCAATACCATATGAACAACGATGTTATTGAGAAATCCGACTGCGAGAAAGATTTAGGAGTAATGATCAGGAGGAATCTTAAGCCAAGTAAGCAATGTGTATTTGCTCGAAACAAGGCTAATAGAGAGCTAGGGTTCGTACAAAGGAGTGTTAGTTACAAGACTAGGGAAGTCATCTTAAAACTATACCTTGCGTTTGTGAGACCCCACCTGGATTACCCAAATTCTGGTCACCGTATTACAGAATGGATATAGAATCCTTGGAAAGAATTCAGAGGAGAATGACAAAGTTAAACCCAAGCATTAGGAACCTTGAGTACAGTGAGAGGTTATAGCATCTTAATTTGCACTCTCGAGAGACGTAGAGTGAGGGGCGATATGACAGAGGGGTATAAATAGAAATCAGGGCTGAACACGGAACATTAACAAGGCACGCAAACTACCCAACCAGGAGCGAACTCGTAACAATGGTTTTAAATTCGACAAATTTAGATTTAGGCGCCAAATAGGTAAACATTGGTTTAGAAATAGAGTAGTGGACGAGTGGAACAAGTTCCAACTATCATCATTAACTCGAATTCGCTGGATAGCTACAAACATAGGTTGGATGGCTATAGGAGCAATAGGGGTTGGGTGTAAATGGGACTGCCTAGTATGGGCCAATAGGCTCGTGCAGTTTCCTCCATATTATGTTCTTATGTTCTTAACTGTGAGGGAATTACTACAAATTGTCAGGTCCTTCATAACACCATCTGTGAGGGAATAACTACATCATGTGATGCCCCTCATAGCACCATCTGTGAGGGAATTACTACACCACGTCAGGTCCCTCAAAACACCATCTGTGAAGGAATTACTGCACCACGTGTTGCCTTTCTAACACCGCCTGTGAGGAAATTACTACACCACGTCAAGCCCCTCATAACATCATCTGTAAGGGAATTACTACACCACGTGATGCCCCCTCATAATTCCATCTGCGAGGGAATTATTACACCACGTCAGGCCCTTCATAACAATATCTGTGAGGGAGTTACTACACTACAGTACGTGTCTGCTGTTCAACACCTCAGCGCACATGATCTACGTGACCTCTACTGTAAACATTAATCTGTATGTTCACTGTATGTTCCTTTACCTTTCTCTAGTGAAAGCTTTTGTTAAACCACCAATGTCAATGTACATAATAATAAGTCAATTATGTCTAATGTATATTTTCAGCCTTCGGGCTGCAGAACTTTTTCAATTAACCGCTAATTATTATTATTATTATTATTATTATTATTATTATTATTATTATTATTATACACACACACACACACACACACACACACACACACACACACACACACACACCTATTGCAATCACCCCAATACCCAGCCTAATCTGTGAAAGTTTTGTGTTCGACTGGGCTTATGCTGATATTGCAGGAGTCGTAGACCCTCAGCAATTAGGCAATATGAAAACTTCCTCCACCACTCACTGTCTTGTCAGCTTTCTCGATTACATATACCGCCATCTCGAGAAACGAAAAACGTCTGTAGCTGTCTCCTTCATTGATTTCACTAAAGCATTCGACCTAGTCGACCACAATATAATCATCAACAAAGCTATTGATCTCGGGCTTCGGAGAAGTCTTATACCATGGCTTACAGACTTCCTCAGTGACCGACGCCAAGCTGTACGCTTCCGAGGGGCTGTCTCCACCTTTCAGTCACTCACCTGTGGCGTCCCCCAAGGCACCAAGATGGGACCACTCTGCTTCCTTATGCTCATCAATGATGCCCTAAGAGAAACCCCTGCTCGCTGGAAATATGTCGACGACTCCACCATTGGGATCAGCGTCAACAATTCTGCTCCCGACTATACCGCCCTTCAGAATTTCTTGAACTGTCTCCAAAACTGTGCCACCAACAACCATGTCACCATCAACCATACCAAGACCATGGTTATGCACATCAACCTCTCCTCCGACATTGTCCCACCTCCTTCCATTACTTTAGGTCCGAACACACTCCAGGTTGTAGATTCCACGAAGCTCCTCGGCGTCACCATAGACAACAAACTAAATTAGAAACCACACGTCAGTGAAGTTGTCAAATCCTCCAGTTTCCATCTCCACCTCCTCCGCCGACTCAAGTCCCTCGGAGTTCCTGCACCCGAGCTCCTCAGTGTTTACACAACATTCATACTTCCCAAGCTCACCTATGCCTCCCCTACCTGGTCTTCCTCCCTAAATGCCACACAACGTAAACACCTAGAAAAAGTGCAAAAGAGGGCATGCAAGATTATTCTCTCCCCTTCCTACTCCACATATCAAGAAGCGCTCAACACACTGACCCTTTCGACTCTCACTGACCATCACCACGACCTCATCTGCAAATTTGGTAAGAAGCTTCTACACCATCCTCGACACCGGCTCCTACTACCTGCTGAGATCCCTAGCCCGAGAATTGCTGTTCGACACCACAACCGCATCCAGCCCCTACGTGCACGAACTGATCGCTATAAGAACAGCTCAGTCCCAACCATTGTAAAAATTATCAATAACTTGTAATAAACCAGTGTATTCACTCCCAGTAAATACGACTTCTTGCACTGTCACTATGTTGAAATGCACTGTAGTTTGAGCTTTTCCCCATCTAGTTATTATATATCTTATCTGTATCACTTATGTTTCTTGTATATTATTTGTAATTCGAAACCCATTCCCCAAATATGTAACTGTATATTTTCAGCCTTCCGGCTGCCAAGCTCTTTCAATAAACCGTTAATTATTATTATTATTACACACATACACACACACACATACACACACACACACACACACACACACACACACACACACACACACACACACACACACACACACGTTCTTTGGTGTTAAACCTAATATCTATCACCAGACAATCAAGCAATCAAACCAATTATAATAATAATAAATGTAATACTACTACTACTACTACTACTACTACTACTACTACTACTACTACTAATAATAATAATAATAATAATAATAATAATAATAATAATAATAGTAATAATAATAATAATAATAGTAATAGTAATAGTAATAATAATAATAATAATAATAATAATAATAATAATAATAACAATAATAATAATAGTAATAGTAATAATAATAATAATAATAATAATAATAATAATAATAATAATAATAGTAATAATAATAATAATCACGGCTTCGCCATGAACGTGTACTCACATCTTCCAATTCACCCAACTTACAATAGGCTTTGTCAGTCTGTCTAACCAAATCCATTATTATACACGAACGACATACAATACCAACTAACCCATTGTGCCCGAGTTAACGAGCAATTGTAATAACGGCTCATTAGGTGTTTTTTGTCAACAAGGTAAGATAGTTATGGCCTGTGATGAGGCCAACACGCGAGGTTTGGATGCAGGTATAATTTACTGAGTTAGTTTGTTGTTCTTCCTGGCTTATGGTTGTGTTGTTGTGGTTTATTTATTCCTAGGGCCTTCAACTGTGAGGATTATAAAGCACAGTGAATTAGATCTTAATGAATACAACAAATATTATTAAAAAAAAAAATATGCTAAGTATTCTCACAGATTGGATTTTTTTTAGTTATTCTGTGAAACTGGGAAATAATTAAGAATGAAAGAATATATCCAGTTAAGAAATTTTGATTGTTTTTTTCTTTCGCTTTTGCTTAAATGAACCTGTTAAAAGCAGTCTAATAACATCACTGATGAAGAAAAATGAATTTAAGCTAAAGAATCTGAAAACTTGGATGATAGATTCGTGTGTTATATTTTCCTCAGGACTTGAGTTATGAAAATGCATCTACCCGTCTGCCTTAAACTGTATAATGACTGGATAATTTAGTTTTGAATATGTACAGTAGGGGTAAGAAATTCACTCCGGCCCAAAATGAAGCAGCAGCGACCCAAAATGAGATGAAACAGTCAGGGTAAGTCAGTTCGGAGACTCATTCCCGTGACTCAGTTTCATCACGGGACCGATCTTTTGTCTACGACTGTACCTAGACTACCGAAACCAGATGCTGTCTCTGAATGCAAGAATCATACCGAAAATTCGTGTTTTTTTCATCGCATTTCCAAGTTCCTCGTCATGAATTAACACGCAGCACAATGGCTCATCTAACTATATCGAGATGAAATAATATAACAAGTGCCTGCATACCTGTGGCTAATATAACATACACTGCACTTCGTCGTCTCGTTAGGTCCTATGAGATATGAGAGCATTAAACAAATCCCGTCACGGTGCGAAATAGGAATTAATGGTCTCCAAACATACAAGTTGGATAATATGTTCAATACACACATGAACAAAGAGCGAGCATGACAGGAAAAAAATAGTATTATCATAGTTCATTAGATTAGATTATGATTGGCAAAGTTATGTTTGATTTGTTCATATGTGTCGTCGTAAATAGTTAATCTGTAATCAAGCTGAGTATATCCTGCCCTAACCAAGCTGAATATATCCTGCCCTAACCAAGCTGAATATATCCTGCCCTATCCAGGGTGAGTATATCCTGCCCTAACCAAGCTGAGTATATTCTGCCCTCCTGTAAAAGAATATTGACAAACGGACATAAATTAGTGGTATGTGACTTAATATAATACTTCGAGTGCTTATAACTTGTCCAAATATTCTGCATTTTAAAGAAAAAATAATGAATGAATGACTGAATGAATTACAAGTATAACAAACTATATTGCGGCAAAACATTGTTTTAACTATCACTGTTATTTTTGCGTACAAGGCGCCTCAACACCCAAAGTCCCTTATACATTCATTACCAGTTCTTTGAGAAAAACTTCTAGTGTTTCAAAGATGAAAATCTCACTTAACGAAAAAGTATTACGACCTACGTAGAAACTAGAATATGGGATAACAACACCCACATTAACAATGACATAAGCAGGAATTACTTGCTGTCATATTACTACAAACAAACGTGGCAAAACTACTCGGGTTCAGTTCGGTAATTGAGGTTGTAGTTTAGGTTTTCGAATCCTAATTCGATGTTTCATTAAAAACGCAGCAACAAAGTCATTTTCACGAGGTAGACGCTGTGTGGGGAAAGTAGAAGATAGCTGGTCGTCCTGTGCAGACCGACCAGAGCAGCCAGGTCCCGAGGCAGAGACACAGCCGGAGTATCCGCTGTACAGGGCACTAAGAAGACGACACCGTGTGGAGGAACCTATGGTGGGATGCAGATATTACCGGACTTGTGTGGTACTACACGGCGACCCTGTTCACGAGTCTGTTGTTGCTGTACACCGGAAAGTGGTCGGAGTAGCTAAGGTTGTCCTGGAGGTGTGCTTGGCTTCCAGGGCCTGGTGGAAGGGCATGACGACTGCCAGAAAGGAGTATCGAGTCGAGAGACATCGATTGAAGAACCAGACAACTATCCAAGGTGACGTGGCCGTGCTGGGGAGTGTCTGTTGCCATTTCTACTAAAAACTTTATTTTTCCCGTTTTGTTTCTGTTAAATGTTTTACAACATTTATATGTATTGCCAGAGTGTTGTTAAGTCAATGTTTCGTTAAAAGAAAAGTGTTTTATCCCATCCTGAACCTGCTTTACTATGTCTATATAAACCGTTCCACCTGCACCGCCGTGTGGACCACTAATTGCTATATCCACCTGCAGTCCACATTCATCCGCAAGCAACACTTATAAAACCTTAAAAAATGGATTAGATCAGACATTATGAGAACATTTCGAAAACGAATGAAAGTTTCCCGGAATAACACACCGCAGAACACATTATGATAATAAGTATTACAATGACAAATGACTTCAGTAAACAAGAAAAAACTTTATGAAGTGGTCCATTTGTCAAGAGGCATTCCTGACCTAGTTTATTATTTACCCAAATGAACCAAGTTTTACACAAGTCTATAACAATTTGTAAAGGAATGTGGCAAAAAATAATGATTTAATATTTCATGCTAAACAGGTTTCAGCGTTGTGTATTTGCATAACGATCAGTCGGTTACCGGGAGCGGCATGAATACTGAGTTGGGTGAGGCTGAAGGGCGAGGCGGGGTGAGGGGTGAGAGACGGGGTGAGGGTAAGGGGTGAGAGACGGGGTGAGGGTAAGGGGTGAGAGACGGGGTGAGGGTAAAGGGTGAGAGACGGGGTGAGGGTAAGGGGTGAGAGACGGGGTGAGGGTAAGGGGTGACAAACGGGGTGAGGGTAAGGGGTGAGAGACGGGGTGAGGGTAAGGGGTGAGAGACGGGGTGAGGGTAAGGGTTGAGAGACGGGGGTGAGGGTAAGGGGTGAGAGACGGGGTGAGGGTAAGGGTTGAGAGACGGGGTGAGGGTAAGGGGTGAGAGACGGGGTGAGGGTAAGGGGTGAGAGACGGGGTGAGGGTAAGGGTTGAGAGACGGGGTGAGGGTAAGGGTTGAGAGACGGGGGTGAGGGTAAGGGGTGAGAGACGGGGTGAGGGTAAGGGTTGAGAGACGGGGTGAGGGTAAGGGGTCAGAGACGGGGTGAGGGTAAGG